>CABHPQ010172608.1:3803-30507 GCA_902168405.1 Peromyscus aztecus | reverse complement strand
GTGTGTGTGTGTGTGTGTGTGTGTGTGTGTGTGTGTGTACCTGTGGCACAGAAGAGGGTGTTGAAGTTACAAGAGTTCCAGGCACAGTGAGCCACCTTAACCACTGATGCATTTCCCCAGTCCCCTCTTTACTTCCTATTTTGAGATAGAGCCTTGCCAAGTTGCTAAGGATTGCCTTGAACTCACACGGCAGCCTAAGCGATCCTCGTGCCTCAACCCTCCAGGTTATTTAGCTGCTACCCATGGCTGCTCTCCCGATACAAGGGCAGAGTTTGGCCAGGCGGGGGCCATCGGACCTGCTAAGTGGGAAACACTAGCATGCTTTACCAAAGCCTGCCGCGGCTCGCACTGTTGGCCTGACTGTTGGGTTGTAGTCTATTATTTGAAATATTCTCTTTTCCTGCATCATCCTGAGCATGACCCTTAAGGGAGCTGCTGCTGCTAGTGTCGTTTCCAGGTGAGCAACGGAGGCAGCGAGCAAGATCATTATCTACAAACAGTGAGAGAGCCTTTGACCCACACTGGAGCCAAGGGTAAAGGTACGTGGCAGAAACGCATTGGTCTCTTGGCAAGGCGGGGCGGGGGCTAAATAGGCATTTTCCAATCAAAGGGTTAGATTTTGAGTTAGATTTTTAATTTTGTTTGTTTTTGGCCTTTTGAGACAGGGTTTTGTTATAGAGCCCAGGCTAGCCCCCAGCTATCAAGCTCTCTTCCCCAGCCTCCTAAGAACTGGTGTTCTAGGCATTTGACCCCACATCTGTTATTTATTTATTTTGTCTAGTTGTAAATTTCTTTCTGACAAGGTATTTCTTCCTATTTTATGGCCTGCATATGTGTATGTGCACCATGTGGAGACAGCAGAGGGTGTCTGCTGGAGGTAAGTGATGAGTTGTTATGGGCTGTGCTGGGAACCATAACTGGCTTCTCTCTCTGCTGGAGCAGGGAGTGCTCTCTCTTAACGTCAGTTGGACTGTCTCTCCAGCCCCCTATTTTTAAATTTCTTATCCGTGGACTTTGTAAGGAAGATTCAGCTTCTTTCTGTGTGAAATGAACAAGGGTGTGAGCCACCAGCCGGCCAACTGAATGGGGTACAATGGTGTTCTAGATTCCCAGTGGTGCCCAACCCCCTGACATTGTGACATGATTGTGTCATGTACAAATGTGTTGGGCAGCACTCATAGCTGTCCTGGGATGCAGTGGCCTGGCCAGTGGACTGCAGGTCAGACTACACCTTTTGTAATGAGCAGCAGGTGGCTTCAGCTTGGGTGTTTCTTCCCCGTGTAGAGCTGGGTCTTAGAATGGAAACTAGACCTCTTCTACCAAAGCTATGGTTTCTCTTGTGGCTCTCTGGTCTCACATCTGTGGTTGGCTCCTCCTGTGTAGTAGGGCCCGACCAAGTACTGCTACTAGACCATGAGACCATAGCATAGGGTTAGGAGGTGCTGGCCAGGTTCGGAAGCAAATGAGTCTGCTATCAGGCTTGGTCCCCTAGGGGCAGGAGCCAGGTAGAAAGAGAGAGAGAGAGAGAGTGTGTGTGTGTGTGTGTGTGTTATGTGGGTATGTTTGTTTATATGGATGTGTGTGTGTGTGTGTGTGTGTGTGTGTGTGTGTGTGTGTGTGTAGGGGGCAGCTAAGTCACATCTTCATTTATGCTCTATAGACTTCTCAGAGGGTATGTTTTGTTTTCAGTCACCCAGTTGTGGGAGCATTTTGTTAGCATCACACACAACATCACTCTACTGGGTTCCTTTCTGGAACCAGCACTGGTCCACAGTGACATCTTCAGCACCAGCTAGTACTCAGTGCTGTGAAAGACAAAGGTACAAAACAGGGAAGTCCTGCTCCCAGGGAGCTTACGCTCTGGATAGAGTGGGTAGACGTGTCCTACACAGGTATGGCTCTGTCATCTTGACCATACAGGTGACCATTGGCCATCAGCTGTCCATCCAAGATGGTGCAGCTGAGGGAGCAGCTCCATTTTCTCCTCAGGTGAAGAATGTGGCTTCCAGGGATTTGCTAGATCTTCATGGCACAGAGACCTTCTTCACTGTCCACCTTCATGGAGGTGGGAAGCAAGGAGCCTCCCGACACAGCTTCGGACCTCCTGCACTCCATGCTCTCGAGCTACGCTTTGGTTCATAAGGAGCCACCACAAGGCCTGATATTGCCACAAATAATTTGGTCTCTGAAAGTCAAAAACGAACCAGATGGCTTTCAAAGAAAACAGGACACATATCAGATTCCAATTATATTAAAATGATGACCCAATTTAGGAAAACACAAAGTGTCATAAAAAATGTTTAAATAAACAAAATCTGCATATTTATGAAACGGTAATATTCGCTGGGCTCCCCACTCTGGATAATGAGTTTCTAAACTAGACTGATTGCATTCCAAGCTTGCTGTGGAATCCGGGCTTGGAGAAGCCTGCAGTACTGTTTGGAATTGCAGACTATCTGAAGAAAGATTTTTTTTTTTCTTTTCTTTTCGTATGTGTGTCTCGAGCCAATTTAGGAAAATGAAAGGTCAGCTCTGTACAAATGCGATGTATATCCACTTCTAATGCAACCCGGATGGGCGCTCACCCGCCCCGCCTCCTTGGCTGAACACTCTGACACCTCTTCCGAGGCAGTCGCTGTCACCCGCCAACCTCCACCGCCACTGCAGACCCAGCGCTGGGCTGGGTTGGCAGGAGAGCTTCGGATTTATCTATTTATTTTTTCCAGATAAATTAAAAACTCAGGGGGCACTTAAAATAAATTAGCAACTGCTCCTGACAGTGTCTTGCTTGCGGAGTGTCACATTTGCAGTTTTGGCAAGGACTAATTCGCCTGCCTTGCCTTCTTTCCTACCAAGCACAAACTGCTAACGGAACAGTGTGCTCCTGTGAACAGGCGTGTTGCTGGAGAAGCTATTCATTCTGGGCATGGCGAGCCTGAAGGTGTCCACATTCACCCCAGAACTTTCAGGGTCACACCTTCTTGGGAACAGCCAGGTGACACTTCAGGAGCCTGGGGGAAGGTCAGTCTGTTCTCAGTTGTACTGAGATGCTGAAACAGTTTTCGAAGGGAACTTCTTGTCACCTACCCTAAGGAGTGCTGCTGTCATTTTATGCATACTGCACTTCTAGAGAGTTCTTTTCCCAGATAGGATGGTGAGTATGTCACCTGTTTCTCTGCAATGTACATGTTTATTTAACGGGTGATTATATATTGAGTCTCTTAGGTTCCCAGAACGTAAGACACAGCCCAGCTGTCAACAAAGGCAGCATAAGCCTGGCCTTTCTGGGTGGTGTTTGTGAGATGCACACTCATGTGGGCTGGCATATAATTTGTCCCTGTAGGGCATCCAGGGACATGGGACCAGCACCCAGGAACCCAAATGGCTTATGAAAAAGAGCCTGCACAGAGTGATTCTCCATAGATTGACACTCTGAAGGTCACACACCAGCTCCTGTGCCTGTCTGCTCCGTTAGAGGGACGCTGTCCCCAGGAGCTGTGAGACGACATTCTCTCTCTGTTCGCTGCTTCCAGCCCTCAAACAAAAGTGAATGCTCCTTCCTTCCTTCTTTCCTTCCTTCCTTCCTTCTTTCCTTCCTTCCTTCCTTCTTCCCTCCCTCCCTCCCCGCCTCTCTCCCTTCTTCCTCTTCTTCCTTCCTTTTCTTTCTTTCCATCTTTCTGTCTACCAGGAAAAGAGCCCTTAGTTACTGAATCTGGATAATATTAGGTGAGGGAGGCTTTTTACCCTCGCTTCATGATGTTTATATTACTCTCCGCCTCCCAGCAACATTTTCCACATTTACTGTACGCAAGGAGAGAATTAGAAAGACAGACATGTAAGAGTCTGATGCTTTTCCCAGCTGGGCCGCGTGGCAGAACACGGTCTTTCTGTCGCAGAGGCAGTCCTCCTTGGTGAGTGGCTTTCACTGAAATGGCTTCTTTTTTTTTTTTTGTAATTAATATATTTACTTCAGCAAAGTCCTTCATCATTGAGACCACACCATGTCCCACCTGGCTGTACACAGATAATTAAAAAATCAGGGTGTCTTAGGTTTGAGCAATTTGGGGGGGCATCTAATTTTATCACCACGTGGCTCCCTCTAGAAGACTGTTTTTAAAAACACTTATTCCTCGAAGCGAAGCTTTCCCCCTCATCTTTTACTTTTTAAATTCTAGACTTTTTTTTTTTGAGCCATGGCAGGGTTAGCGGGAGGTAGAATTGTCTCTTTGCCAGAGTTTAAGTGCAGCGTTTTTCATTAGAATTTAACAAATGTTCATCTTAAAATAGACGGACAATGGGTCAAACCGCCCCAGCTTCTCCCCCGTTAACCCGAATGCATTAGAGCAGAGGCTTTTCATTCTCAGATCAATGTTGCCTTTTATTTCTGGACTTAATTTAGTATAAGATTAATATGACTGTCTCCCCATTTATTTCTGTCTCTCTCCCTGGCTTTAATAAAATTAGAATTAATTTAATATAATACAATCTCCAGGTTTTTTTTTTGTGTGTGTGTGTGTGTGTGTGTGTGTGTGTGTGTGTGTGTGTGTGAAGCATAGAAATGCCAAATTCAACAATGTGCTTTAATTTTTTTTTTGCTACTGGTAAACTATTGTGCAAAAAAAAAATTATATAAATACAAGAGAACATCTGGTCTTTTGAACTGTAGTCATTGCCGAATTTAAACATTGCACCCGTTTGACAAAATTAAAGGATTTTATTCTTTGTTTTTCCTGGGCTTTAAATAGTGAGCCACAAATAGTACGCAGAGTTATCATTTCTAGCTCACTTTGAATGTTGTGCAGGGAAGCCATTCTGCATTCCCCATGATTTCGTAAGCCAGCCGGGGGGTTTAGGAAATGTGGGCTTATGGTGAGAGTCTATCAGAAGACTTTATTAAAACAATGACCCAAGTCACACTAAATGCATTCCTCCCATTTTTTTTTAAAAACCCACAACAGTTTCTGAATGCCACTAGGCAATTGGGGGGCAATTTTGATATCTTTTAGAGTAAAGTAATTAGAATTATTACCGGCACTTTTATAATAAACTCGCGTGACTCTCCCCGTCTGTCCCGGCACTCTTTCATGATGGAGACATCATACAATCCGCAATTGTTCTATGAAGGGAAAGAGAGTTAATCTTTTTGCATTTGAAGTAAGCCTTCATCATCAGCCCAACAAAGCCAGACAGATCAAAAAAGAACCTGAGGGAGCATTTAAGGAAATTAGTACAAATGTCAGTAAAAGGTAAAAATTAATGCACGTATTATTGAAATATGGTTGAAACCTGCCTCCTTTTCATTTCTTTGATATTTCGAAGGCATAAAACATTCAATTAACTTTCCATTGTGTTTGGGGGAGAAAAGGGAGAGGATTGTCAGGGAAGCGCTTGGATGTAGGTGGTGCTGGGGGAAGTGAGACCTGCGTGAACAGGCTGGAGACCCAGAACATGTCCCCATGCCAGCCAGAGAGACAGCCCCTCGGAGCCACTTGATTCCGGGTTGCAGGTGGGCTTTGAGCCCCCTGCCCCATTATCCCGGAGCTTTAGAAATTAACACGTGCAGCTCTGTAAGAAACACAGACAATGGACAGCTAGGGTCGTCTTGAGACCTGAGAGAGAACTCACTCTCTGGCCCCACAGGCTCACATTGCTGAGAGCAGCATGTGTGAACTCAGTTGGAACAAAAAGTGGCTCTTACGGACATTTGGGTTAAGACTAAACTCTGGTCTCTTGACAACATTTTTTGTTATGATCATACATGAACTATTACTATATCTAGAAAAAAAGAGGTAATTTAAGGAAAGAAACAGTTTGAGGTGGAGAGAAGAGATAATGATTAATATATGTGAGCAACCCAGTCACCAAATGCTGAATGACCTTAAATGAGTAGCTTAACCTCTCTGTGCTAATATTTCTTTCTAGTGCATGCTGGGTATATGGCTACCAGCTTGCTAAATGGCTAAGAAAGAAGAAAATGTTTCATCCTGAAGACTTGTAGCAGACACTCAGCAAATATTTATTTTCTTACCTGACACCTCCCCTTCATCACCCTTTATGTATAGAAGACAAATCAATTAAATTATCTGGTGGTGCTAAAGAAAAGGACCCGTGTTCTCTATGAATTCTTTCCCACTGAGCTCCTATCAACCCTTCCTCAGCATCGTCTCTTTTCAGGGCCAAGCATTTTATTTTGCTTTGAAAATTTTGCGAGTGTATTGAGTTAAATTGATAAGGCTACTCTCTCGGAACATCAAAACTCCTTAACAGAACAATCCTTATTTGACAATTTCGATTCAAGATTTTTTTTTTCTGTTAAAAATTGTATAATGAAATCAATCTTGCTAAATTGTGTGCATGTCAAATTGTGATCAACTTGCTGGGTAAATGTTCGGCGAAAGAAGGCCGACTATTTAAAGAAGAAATACTGGTATTGCACGCACTGATTCATCATTATCATTAGTGAGACATTTGTTTTATTGCCCTGAGAAAAGAGATTCTTGTCCACATTGTAAAAACACATTTTAATAGAGAACTACTGCTGAACATCACTGAAGCCATATTTTCGCATTCCTGAGTTGCAGCCCGACGTGAGGCACATTTAGGTGTCTCACAAATCCAAGTGTAACCCGGAGCCAGTGTATGGCTGTGGCTTTTCTCTTGTTTGCAGTACTAGGGATGGAATCTAGGATTCACATGCACCCCTCAGATCTTGCTAATTCCTTAAAAAACTAAATTCTTCTAAGGGTGTTGGTTCCAAACTTTTCTTGGGTTCATAAAGGCTACCAGGAAAGAGGAATGCCACACTCCTTTGCTGGTAGAAATATTTTTGAGTGGCAAAACAGAGTTCTATGTTGCAAGCTCCCTCTCCACCTACAACTGATGTTTTTGGTGAGTGCAGCAACCTGTTCCTGAGAAAAACACTTTGCAATGTTTGTGCTGCTGTCTGGCCAGGGCTGGCCCAGCACTTAGGGAACAGAACTCAGTTAAGGTCCTTGCTCACCGAGGATGTCACTGTTCTTATCAATATGTATTTGGGAGAAGTCAGCGCCAAGAGGGTAGACTCACACTGTGCAAAGGTGGTAGTGGACACAAGAAGCAAAAGCCACAGTTTTCCCTCCCCCAATTTCAAAGTGACACGATCCCCGTACTACTCTGTTTGTTCTTCTACTATACGTTTGACTGATGATGTGTCTTTCCATGGAAACATGGTAAGATTGCAATCGGGGATACAACACACACCACTGAGAGTGAGCCCGCTGCCTCTTTCTCTTTTGTCTTTTCTAACCCCGGCTCTTATAAAAGGAGACAGGACAGGCAATGGGAGGCCCAGTGAGGGTTGGGGGAGGCTGGCGTGAGCCCATCCACCAACTCAGAGTGTGAGTCTGAAGGAATCCCAGGGAGCATCCTCAGACAAGATGGAGACCACCCCTTTTGGGTGTGTAGACTCTCAAGGATATTCTGGAAGAACCACAAGAAAACAGGACAGTGGGGATTCAAAGAAAGCCAGGACAGGCCAAGAACAAATCCCAAGCTGCAGGTCTCTTGAATGTTTAAAAAAGAAAGAAGAAGTGTGGGGGGAAATGAAGGGCTGGCAATGGCCCAGTGGATAAAGAACTTGGTATGAAAGAGAAAGGATCAATTTGGATCCACCGCCCTCCCCCCACGCAACCCCCCATCCCCAGATGGTCTGCCTATAATGGCAGCACCCAAGAGGCAGACACAGAGTCCCTGAGGCAAGCGGACTAGGTAGATTAGTGAGATGGGCGCGCTCAGGTTTTAGGAGAGACCATGCCTCAGCAAGCAAAGTAGAAAACAATCAAGGAAGAGACACAATGTCAACCTCCGGCTTCCACACGTGGCCGTACATGTGTATTCACACACACATGGCCCCACATACACACATGTGCACATCCTAGACACACATATACATACAAAAACAAAAATAAAATGAGAGACAAGAAGAGAACCCAGGAAGCCAGGAAGAAAGAATGGAAGATGGAAGGAGGAGAGCATGAGCAAGCACTGCCATTTTACTTGCTGCTTCTCACAAAGCTCAGTGTGTAGGCAGCTCCCATCTTTGTCATCTGCATCCCCATCCATTCTCCTCATCCACCTGCATCCTCATCTATTCCCCTCATCACCTGCATTCTCATCCATTCCCCTCATCACCTGCATTCTCATCCATTCCCCTCATCACCTGCATCCCCATCTATTCCCCTCACCACCTGCATCCCCAATTCACTCCCCTCATCACTTGTATCTCCATCCATTCCCCTCATCACTTGCATTTCCCTCCACTCCCCTCATCACCTGCATCCCCATACATTCCCCTCATCACCTGCATCCTCATCCACTCCCCTCATCACCTGCATCCCCATCCACTCAGGTGTTTTTGGTGTGGAGGAGAGAGAGAATAGCTAAAGAATGTCTAACTGCACACACTGATGTGACAGCTTCTCCAGGTGTCTGCCATCTACATCTTAATGCTTGGTGTTCTTAGAAAGATTTCAAAATTCCAGATTTAAAAGATGTATGAACCAGCCCAGCTGATGGGGAGATGGGCACACAGCTACCATCCTCAGAGCAGCACGTCAGTGCATGCATTCTGAGACAGTTCTGCCTTGTGCAGATTGAAATGAGCTATACTTAAGAGTCACTTCCAACTGAAACTCCTTTGTCTTTCTTATTTTTTTAACCTTTTCTGCTTTCTCCTTGCTACAATTTTTAGAGCAAGGCGTGGACTGCCGATGTGAATCATACTTAGATCATTGTTTTTGCATGTATTCTGAGAGGCAGATGCCAAATCCCCAATTTTAAAACAAATTATCAGATATTTCAAGAAGTCAGATTGAAGATTATTCTTTTCAAATCTTAAGAAGTCGCCTGCCACAAATGATCTACTTGACAGGAATTATTTTTTAAAATGAGTTTACCTGACTTAAATACATGGCCCCCTTTTCCTGATTGTAAATGCTTCTGTAGACTCCCTCTTACAAGACATTTTTTAGGATGGGTATTCAAGCCCCTTTAGCCCTGATTGTAAAATTTCCAGAAGAAAAGGCCTGGGTTACATTTTGAAAATCAAGTGGCAATGTTCTAAGACTATATTTTAAGAATATCTTTTAAGCTAGAGGTCTGGAAAACATTGTCTGTTTCTGCTCGTGTGGGGGTTTTGTCTGTTTGTTGCCGGTCTAAGAGGCTATTTTTGGTCCCGTGAATTTAGCACAGGTGGCTTCAAACAATAGAAAGCTAATACAGAAGCAAGCCTACCTGGGATGTGCTTAGAGACTCACGCTAAGCCGGTCTGTTTGCTGTGGCTGCTCCTAACTCTGGCAGGGAGCTAGTGATTGTAGCTTCTTTCAGTGGCAAAGGGATGGCTTTCTCTCACACCACACTCACTTTCTCTTCTTCCCTCACTTCTTAGTCTGTGAAGAATGATTCAACCCACTGCGATGAAGGTAGAAAATTGGGACATGTTCCCTCTGACTTTTTGCTCATTTGAAGCAAAAGCTTAGTTTTTCCAAGTCCCTTTTCTTGATGGTATGAATTACCAGGATGATGAATGTCACAGCGAACCTGTTATGTAAAGAGATAACCTCTCTGATTTTTTTTTTCTTTTCTTCTTATTTATTTAGTTGGTCTTCTGTTGTCCTTCTTTGACGTAGTGAAACCTCCAGCCTCTTTGCCTCCAGGGCTCGCCTCTTCTGCAGCTCATACGGTGCCTGTAAACATCATGTAAAGTTTTTGAAGCTTAGTCTACAGCAACACGATAATGTCAGGCCAAGTTTTCAGAGGCACTTCAGCTTGGCTGCGAGAGAGTGAAAAGGCTTCCGTGCAAGAAGCCGTGCGTGATCCTGCACAGCTTCAAACAATAAACGGGGCACGACCTGGACCTTCACCATGGACCTGCACATCTGAGTGTGTAACAGCCACCTTCCGACTGCCAAGTCTACCGAGCCTTCCACAAAGCCCTGCTGTGGCACAGTTAATCACCGAGGGACAGGGGGGTGGGAATCTCTTAAAATGTGGAACTTAATCAAAGGTGCAGAAAAGCCAGTGTTAAATCCCACGGGGTGGGTGGAGGTGGCTTCTGCTCTGAGAACAGAATCACAACATTAGGGGCTACTGGTCCGAGGCTGATAATGAGAAGAGTTGAGGGGACTCCACAAACGTGCAGGAGATACAGACAGCATTAGCCACAGCACCCCAATCCTGCTGGTCCCCAGCCAGAGTGCTGTGTGGTGTCGCCCACTCTTTCTTGATCTTCATTGGCTCATCTGCAGGATTGGGTTGAGAATGAGACGCAGGACATTTATCCTGTGGCAGGCAACATCAGTCCCTGAGAATCTGGACAAGGCGCAGTTGGATCACTATGTAACCTATCGCAAAGAGGCTGAGTGCTGGCCTCTCCAGTCTGTCCCACAATGGCTGAAGGAACCTAGGGGGTCAGGATAGATGTTTATTCCTGGCTACATATTGGTCAAAGTCTCAGTGTAGAACCATGTTACACACCTTTCTGTCACTACCAAGGTGAGAAGTCTCTGCCCCTCCATCCATCTACTGTGACACCATATGATGGCATCAGTTGGAAATATTAATTTATAAACCTTTCAATTACTCGGTCAGCTGTACAATTTCCTTGCACATCCTTAGATGTATAAGACGGGTTATGTTTGGGTCCTGTTTGGTTGGAATAAAATTTTAATTAAGAAAATATTTTCTTACAGTTTTACAAAGCTATTTGTAAACCACAAATTTTTGTTTTTTTGTTTTTGTTTTTGTTTTGTTTCATTTTACATGACTTCAGGAATCTGGTTCATGCTCATTCTGAACAAAATACTCAAGAACGGCAGGGTCCTGGGAATCACAGGGAAGACCAACAGAGACCACAGCAAGCAAGGCTGCTTTCAGCTGCTGCCCAGGGGGAGGAGGGTGGCCATCTGCAGTACACCAAACAGCCACCTGTGGCTGGACAAACTCCCGCCCTGCCTTCAAAAACAAAACAATAAAATCTCAAGACAAACCAAACAAAACCAACAAAAACCAAAAACCAAACCCAGAATCCCAGGGGTGGAGCAGGGTTCAGGCCGCAGAAACAAGGGGGCTGGATCCAGCAATTTCCAAGTCTCCCGCAGACAGGGCAGGCCCCAAGAGGGAAATGGTGAAACGGGATCCCCTTTAAAGACTCCGCTTTGCGTGTTTTTAACATTTTTACTAATATTATTATTTATTTTTTTAAAAAAAATCTCACTTGGTGGTTGAGAAGAACTTTACAACAAATTAACAGAAGGGTTTTAAATGCCCAAGAAGGCCAGACTCCAGGTCAGCCTTGCCGCTCTGTGATTGCTCACCTCTCCCACAGCATAAAAGCTCAGTGCTGGCGTCTATGAATGGGCCCGTCCTGTCCCGGGGGAATCGTTCCGGAGGCTCTGCGGGCCAGCCCCTCAGAGCCTGACCGTCAAAGAGAACTGGTCCCTGGGTGGTGGTGTGGGGGTAGTTCTCACCCTCAACCTGGGTTTGTAAATGAGAACAAGCGTCACAGGGCTTCACAAGTTGGGGTGCACTTGCAGAGCGCACTGAAAGTTTCTTAGCTCACCCCCTGGGGCCATCCGCCCTAGCGCCACCTTGGACAAGTCCCGAAATCCGCTGAGAGCATTTACTTTCCCAACGCTTATTTTTCCAAAGAGCAACCCAAATCGACCAGATTTGATTTTGCCCATAGCAGACTCAGGGTGCCCAGGGGGCTGGGGTGGGGGCGGGGTAACGTCAAGCCACAAGCTTGCCGGGCCCGCAGTGCCAAGGCACCCAAGGCACCAGGGCGTCTTTTGGTGTTTTTCTTCTGAGCGCGGAGCTGATTCCGGGGTTTTTTGTTTCTTCGCTCTCCTAGCGTTTTCTTTCTGAATCTGCTCTTCTTCTTGGTTCACCTCTAATCTCCTGATCGCGGTTGGGGTCGCATGCCTGCCTGGGAGCCGGGACAGCTGGAGGGTTCTCAGATCAAAATCTGCTCAGCCCCTGCCTGCACTCTCCTTGGTTTCCTGTCTATATTACTGGGGTGGGTTTCCTTTCGGAGAAAATCGACTTAAGTCTCTCTGGTGCCTTCAGGCTCCGGTGTGGGTGGGGAAAGGGTAAGGTAAACACTACACAGAGTGAGGTGAGGTCAGCGACTGAGGGGGTCTCTCTATTTCTCCCTCCCTTTCTTCTTCCCCCCTCCCTCTCTTTCTCTCTTTTTCTGTTTCCCCTCTCTGTCTTCGTCCCCCCCACCCCCGTGTGTGTGTGTGTGTGTGTGTGTGTGTGTGTGTGTGTGTGTGTGTGTGTAACCCTGAGGCATCCCAGGTCTTCAGTTCTGGTTGAACTTTCAATCTCCAGCCCTCCACTGTTTAGTCCAGAGACAGGGGGCCCTACCTAGCCAGGAAACTCAGGCTCTGAGTTTTTGCAGGATCTATTGTGGAAAGATCACGAAGGATCTCCCATTCAGCCTTGTTAACACCCCTTATCATATACCTAGGGTGGCCGCAAGGTCCTCCCCCCCCCAGGCTGTCACCCAAAGTTCTGAGTTTGATGATATGCCCCTGCAATGTGACTTTTTAGGCAAAATGTGTAACTTACTTTGTTTTAGTTTCCTTTTTAAGAAACCTGAGCTTGGGGAACAGCTCAAATCAGTTCCAGGCTTCCTATCTGTTGACAGTGGAGACTTGGCCAAAATGTGAGGTGGACAGGTATTTTTAAGCACTAGACTGCCTTGGATGACAGATGAGGCTTGCTTGAAGGCACACAGTGAAGAGGAAGGGACCTAAGTCATGTTAGAACCCTGTGGGTGGTTGACTTAGAATTCTAACTGCTGTTTTCTGAGAACTACTAAACCAGAGACACTGGAGGCAGAGTGAACCCTTCAGTGGAGCATGTGGCCTGTTTCCCAGCTCCCCAGGGGACAGCAGTCTCTCCTGGGTTCCTAACCTGGAGCTGGTGGCAGTTATAGCAAGGATCAGAGCATAGGGATGAAGGTGTGAGTTCTTGGACTATCTCCTTTGAGGGAGAGGCTGTTAGGCTGTTTTACAGAGGAAGCTGAGTTGTGCTGGGACTTGGCTCTGCTGGGCTAGCTGGGATCCCTATCTAACCCAGGACAAGGATGCTCTTACACATAGCTGCGTAGCCCCCAGCTGATGACCCCTGGGGCAGGTACCCTTGACTCTCTTAAGGGAAGCTGGTCTTGTTTATCCCCCCTCTACTTTCCCTTATTAGTTTACTTTAATTTTGAGTTTGGCAGGAAAGCCTATGGCGGCCATCAAGGGAAACACTCTGATTAGAACTGAAGCCTTCCGAGCTCGTGTTCGCTACTTTAAAACTCTTTGGCTGGCAATGAATATGGATGGTGGTTGCTTCCTATGAATATGGAGGAGCGGGTGGAGGGGTGTGTGGCGGATGGATCACTATTTAACATTAACTTGTGGTAACCTTGCCTCTTCTCTGGCTTCTCCACACTATTATCCTGGGAAGGGTCAGCACCCGGTGCCTTTTTGCAAAATACAATTAGTCACTTTTTGCCACATGTGTTTGCCCCTGGACCTTATTTGCCATCCTATATAATTATTAGAAAAATCTTCTAATTTTATTTGAAATTCTAAGTCGACACTTAGGTCAAAGTTCACGACACAGCATTGTGTTTAATTTCTCTTTTGTTAGCCTCCCCTGGACTCCTGAAGAATTACTCTCAAAGGAAGCTCCCAGCCCGCTCTCTGTCTTACCACTGCCGTGACAGTGGGCGTCCGCCGTTCAGAAGAGCTCAGAGCATCTGCTCCAGACGAGAGGGTGTTACAGCCAGCCAGCATTTCGCAGAGCTGTGTCCGGATGACAGCGTCCCACACTGCAATGACAGGCTTGACTTCCAGACCTTTCACTTGCACTTACTGTTTCCTTCTTCTGGAATGTTCTTTCTCCTCTTCACCTGCTGGATGAGTGCCCTTTATTTCTTTAAGACTCCTCTCAAGCCTGCCTCTTGGTACCTTTCCCTGACCATGTGGGAGGTGGTCATTTCCCTCCTGTTTGCCCTCCTGTCCCCGCACTTAGTGACCTCTGCTACAACCACATTCCCTACTATCGTGACTTCTGCATCCCCACCACCTGTGTGGCTCATATTTTGACCCATTCCCCTCAACAGCAGTGACCTCGTTTGTATCACCGGGGTGGTAATGTGGCTTACTTTCTGGGTCCTTTGGATTAGATAAGATACTGGTGTTCATAGCCGCTGCGGAGTAATCCTCAACGTGGTTTTAACATGGCTGCTTCTCTTCAGACCTACGAGCTGCTTAAGAGCAGAGACGGAGTTCCATACAGCCACTTTCTTCCCTCCCTCCTGCCTCTGCTCTGTCTTTCTCTCTCTCCCCGACTCTCGGTTCTTCCCTCCACGTTCTCAAACTCTGTGTAGCCCAGGCTGGCCTCCGACTTGTGATCCTGTTGATTCTACCCTTCCAGTATGTATCTCTCTCTCCTTGACCCACAGTGGCCACTGTTCTCAATGCTCGACACGTCACAAATGTTCAGCTAGTGTTTTGGAAACAACAGACAGAGTTTGGGCCTGGAGAGACCAAGAGTCAGAGGTCATAATGAATCAGTCACCCAGCATCAGCTTGCCATTTACTTCACACAAGGCACTGTGCTGGGCTCTGCAATGGTTCAGAGGAGCAAAAACCTCCACATGCTCACTACATAATTGGGGTGATAAATTAGGGTGATGTGTAAGCCACTTGATAGGGCCATTCAGCACAGAGCAACCCTGCTGCAGGTACCGGAACCTTAGCCCCTTCCTGATCCATCTGCCGGTATCCTCTTAATGTTTCTTGTTCTTTCCAGTGCAGAATCACCATGCCCAGGGCCTTAAGCTGCAGGGCTGTGCCTGCAGGAGCCTATCCATTTGTTTATAGGTCATGCATTTTAAAATAGATTTTCTCAAAGAGATAGTTTAAGATATTTTAAGCTTTGGGCCCCATAAAACCTGAATCTACCCCATTTGTGCCACTGGGTAGCTTCACGTATGTAGTGTCTCCCCAGTGACTTGAACAGTGAGCTCTTACTGTGAGCCACACAAGACACTGGTGTATATTAATTAAAGTACCTACTGTGAGTTCTATAGCCTATTCACTTGTATCAGGTCAAAGCTAGACTTTAGTGAGGGATACAAACATTTCATAATCTGACTAGACCTTACCTTGGGCCCATTTCTCATGAGAGCCTCACTAGATCACTTGTTCTTTTAGCCTGGGCATATCAAACATTGCTCAGCCTCTCTGCCTGGGATGCCTCCCTTCACATCTGGCACCTGCTTGTCACATCCTTTGAGCATGCTTCAAAGGCAATGTGCTTCCCCCTGGCCCCTCTCCTGGCCCCTCCCATCCTATGTTCCTTGCACCATGGTGTTGCCCACCTGCTTTGATGGATGTCTTGGAGTGGAGTTCACCTTTGTTGCCGGTTTCTGACCATGGTCTCCCTTGTGAGCGTTTGCATTTTGTTTCAGGGTCCCCGACTCCCATTTTTACCACTAAACTTCTACCTGCTGTCTGTTGACAACCAACAGTCTCTTTGTTGGAAGAAAGGAGGGAGAGAGGCAGAGAGGGAGGCTGGGTTTTTCACTGTCAAAGGAGTGTTGGAAATAACAGGTGAGGTTCCCGAGGAGACTGGACATACAGACATACAGACATCCTAAACTTGACCTTTGTCTTAGGGTCACTACTGCTGTGATGAAACACCATGACCAAAGCACATTGGGAAGGAGAGGGTTTACTTGACTTACACTTCCAGATCACTGTTCATCATCAAAGGAAGTCAGGACAGGAACTGAAACAAGGCAGGAACCTGGAAGCAGGAGCTGATGCAGAGGCCGTGGAAGGATGCTGCTTACTGGCTTGCTCCCCATGGCTTGCTCAGGCTGATTTCTTATAGAACCCAGGACCACTAGTCCAGGAATGGCAGCACCCACAATGGGCTGGGCCCTCCCCTCTTGATCACTAATGAAGAAACTGCTCTACGGGCTGGCCTGTAGCCCACACTTGTGCAGGCATTTTCGCAATCGAGGCTCCCTCCTTTCAGATGTCTCTGGCTTGTGTCAAGTTGACACAAAACTAGCCAGCACACCTTGACACTTAAGGAGGTCATGGGTTAGAAATGACCGTCGGAGCTGGGTGGTGGTGGTGGCGGGCGGCGGCGGCGGCGGTGGCGGCGGTGGCGGCGGGCGGCGGCGCACGCCTTTAATCCCATCACTTGGGAGGCAGAGGCAGGCAGATCTTTGTGAGTTCGAGGCCAGCCTGGTCTACAGAGCGAGATCCAGGAAAGGCACAAAGCTACACAGAGAAACCCTGTCTCGAAAAATAAAATTAAAAAAAAAAAATGACCGTCGGAACCTAAGGTGACTGACATTGTTTTGTGTCTATGAAGTGACTCCTCTATGGGAGTGTTTCTGGCTTCCCTGCTCACTTTGCTGTAAGCAGAGACCACTTCAGTAGAGTGGAAATAATTAGTTCACCAGCCATACCCAAGGATTTATTATTTTTTTTAAAAACATCTACTTCTAGAAACAACTGCCCTTTTTTTTTTTTAAATGATTATATTGTTGATCTCAAACAGCATGTTTGAAAGATGCCTTCAACATGGTGTGCAAAACAAAAATGTTGCCACGGACGGGAAACTGGAGAACAATTCTTTTAGACTCTTTATGAACCCTGTATGCCTCAGTCCTTTGAGAAGATGGCATATAAGCTAAATTCCCTTTGATTCTGGCATGTGACACTGAAGAAAAAAATCAAAGGCATTATTTTTTGACAAGGTTTGAGGACCTAGAATTGAGAAAAGTACCCGGCATCGAGGTGGCTGAATTAATACTATTGAAATGGTGTTTATGAGATTGATAAGGAAGGTTCATTCACTAAAAACCATTATGGCAGATGTGATAATGACAGCATTCAACTTTCTTCAAAGGCGTGTATTAAGCGCCCACAGGTACTTGGCAGTCTGTGGTGCGCTACACAAAGTCAGACAGACGTGGTCCCTATTCACGGAAGCGCACACCATTGTGCACTGCCTTTGTTGGGAGCACAACTTTCTGCTTGTCGCTGTCGTCTGAGAGACGCTCCTTGTCATTATTTGTGCTGTCTGGGTTTTTTTTTTTTTATTTTTGAGGGGTCTTTTCTTCTTCTTTCCTGTCTTTTAATTACACTGTACAAAGTGGTATTTTATCCTCTGGGGATGTTGCTGGCTGGCTGCACGTGGGGGGAGTACTCTTACCGAGTTGGGGGGTGTGTCTCTGCAGAATGTCCTCTTTACCCTTTCCTGGAGCACCGCAGGTGCTTTGTCGCTCTGGTCACTTGAATCTCCGATGCTCTCTCTTTCCCCACCTTCCAGCCCCCACTGCCCAGCTGCCGCCTCATCAGAGGTGACAGTTTCCTGACTGTCAACGCAGGATTCTGCAGTGACACGGGAGGCCACCTGCTCCTCTCAAATGGGCAAAGCAACATTTTACCCTTGTCCTCGTTAGATGTCTATTGCTGTGATAAAACACCACGACCCAAAGCGACTTGGTGAGGGAAAGGTCTATTTCTTCTCACTCTTCTATCACCGCCGAGGGAAGCCAGAGCAGGAACTCAAGCAGGGAAGGAACCTGGAGGCAGGAGCTGGTGCAGAGACCGTGGCTTACTCAGCCTGCATTCTTATAGCATTCAGGAGCACCTGCGTGGGGGTGGCACTGCCCACAGTGATCCGGGCCCTTCCACATCAACCATTAATGAAAAAAAAATGCACCACAGACTTTCCCACAGGCCAGTCTAGTGGGAACATTTGCTCAGTTGAGGTTTCCTCTGCCCTAATGACTCTAGCTCGTGTCAAATTGACATAAAACGAGCCTGCACAACCCTGAACACATTGGTGCCCACAAACCTGCAGCTTTTGGGATGCACAGTGCAACAAACAGTTAAATATCGGTGTCAGGTAAATTGCATGGGATTGGGCAGGTGCAGAAGCCTCTGTGCAGGGGGCTGTCACTCAGAGGCATTCTTTGGAGAAAGGGTCCACTTGCTCCTGGGATTCTAGATAACAGTGGATGAAAAATAAAATGGATCCAATCTAGGATTGTTTTTCCCACTGGGGAAAAAGAAACATTAAATATCCTTTTTAACTGATATAGAGAAACATAAAAATCACACATATCAGTGGGTTACCAAGAGATGTTTTGACACACGGGTGCTTTGTATGATATTTAGGTGAGTTAAACAGTCTTTTTGTCAAATGCAAGGATGGAACTATGAAAACTTTTCTTCTAGATGTTTGAAATGTAGAGGCCATTCCTGTTCTTTTTAGTCGCTCACCTTCACAGCGCTGCCCACTGGCCAACCTGTACTCTTTCTTTCTCCCGCCCCTGGGAACTTCCATTCACAGTGGTTTGGGGAATAAGTTCTGAAAATGCCTCTATGGGGCATCCATGGCTTTGCATACCCTTGACTCTGCCCGAAGAATGAGATGCAGAGGACACAGATTTACAGACACCTTCGTATTCTTGGAGTCTGTGGTGCTGTTCTTGTTGGTCACTTCCTGTGAACGTCCTGAGAGAAGAGCCCAGTTCAGTTCATTTCCCGGCATTTCCAAGGTAACATTTGCTCTGTTGCACTCATTTGTAGGTTCACCGAGTTAGTGAGGGTTAGTCCCACAGTTCCTCTCTTTAATCCCGTTGGCTGCTGGGAGGCCCAGATCTAGACACAGTCCCCCAGAGGTGGAGCTTCTGGGAGTAGTGATTTTTTTCTTTATTTAAAAAAATATTTTATTTTATTATTTTATGTTATGTGTCAGTCTTTTATCTACCTGTGTAGATGTGTACCTGGCTTGGTGTCCTTGGAGGTTCAGAAGAGGGTACCAGGTCCTGTGGAACTAGAGTTATGAACAGTTGTGAGCCGCCATGTGGGTACTGGTCCGTTATTCTACCTCTTATTTTTCCCTCCAAGGAAATGGCCTCAGCTTTCTGTTCTGCTGAAGGAATCTTTCCATCTGTCCGGATGACCTTCTCCATGCTAACAGTCAAGGGACAGGCCTGCCAATCATGGAAGTACATGTATGACAAAGCCCCTGGAAATTTTGTTTCCACACTGGACAGTATTCCCCGGGGGCAGAGCAGTGATGCAGATGTTTGGAGCTGGACCCCCATGACATGGATCAAGCTTGGGGGGGGAAGGGGGGGGGGGGGGGGGTCCAGACCAGGCACTGGGGAATTTCTAAGACTTCTGTGTGGACAGAATCAGAATTCTTTGGTATACACTGGCCTATAGCTGCATGCTTGTCTGCCTACCTCAAACGCCCATGGCCTCCCACAGAGACAGAGTTCCCACATGATGGCTGGGCCTTCTTGGTTGGACATGGCTGTCTATGAAGAACAAAAACAAGATCAAACCAGTTGAGCAGTCTCTGTGGGTCCTTACATCCTGGGCAGTTTCATTTGTCCATAAGGGTGGGAATGGCTTTTGACCTGCTCCCTCCTCTGATCTGGAGGATCATTGCACTTAAAGACGTTTCTGGAGAATTACACGCTGCTGTTTTCTGCAGTTAGGATCTACCAGTGAGGACAGTAAGTCCCACCATGTAGACCTCACCTTCTTCAAACGGGAAGACACAACACACAACGGATGTAACAGATATGAGGTTGGGCGGTGTAGTCACACAAAGACCGTGAGGTCAGGATAAGGAATGGAGACTCCTGAGGTACGGCACAGAAGAGGGCTAGGAAGGGACGGAATGACAGTAAGGTATACAGTAGGAGCAGACGTTACGGAAACAGGAACAAAGCTGTGAAAACAGCACTGGCTGTGATTTATCAGTGCAACTGCACCTTCATTTTTAATTAGTTTTGGTTAGGAACCTAGAGAGTGTTTCAGCCAAGGGACATTCTAGAATGAACACAGAGACCGAGGACCGTGAGTTCGATGTGTATATCTGAGGAACAGAAAAGAGGCTGCTGGGCTAGGACCTGGAATTTAGCTTTTCTGTGAGTGTGGAAGGAGAATTTCTTTCCATGGTGGCCAGTCTGTTGGGTTTGCATTGCTATTTGCTTTTTTTTTTTTTGCATTTGTGTGTACATGCACACATGTGGGCATGTGTATTTCTGTGTGTGTACCTGTGTGCACATGTGTGGAGGTCAGGGGTCAACATTGGTTGTTGCTTATCAGGAAGTGTCTTCTCGGTTTCTCTCTTTCTTTTTCCACCCATGTTGGAATTTAATCCTTTTACACAGGTTAATCAAATGCATCAAGAAAAGACTAAACATTGGTTTTTACCAAGGACAATACGTGTTGGTTGTTTTGTTTTTTGAGACAAAGTTTCTCACTGGTTTCTGGGCTTCACTGATTGCTGGACTGACGGGGCAGTGAGCCCCAGGAATCCTTCTGTCTCCTCTTCTTCAACTCTGAGGATACAGAATGAATACACATCATTTTATTTTATTTCACATGGGTGCTGGGGTTGAACTCAAGCCCTCCTGCCTCCCCAGCAAGCAGTCTAGCAGCTGAACCTGTCCCCAGCCCATCTCCCAGTTTCCAGAGGCAGTCTGCCATTTGTAAGCTGTAGAGATTTGTTGCTCTCGGAGCTGTTGAGATTTAAGATGGCATCAGACTCCATGTCTGCCGAGGGCTTAGTCTCTGCTCTAGAGATGGTAGCATCTCTACTCATCCTTACTTGGGGGCCAGGGCAAGGCACTCCCAGATTCTCTCAGGCCTTCTGTATTAGGACACCAATTCCACTTGGGAAAGCTGAGCCCTCCTGACCTTATCAGCTCCTGGAGGTCACACTTCTTAATGCTTATCCATGCCACGGGGGGCTTGGTTTCAATATATGAATTCTGGGGAGATACATAGATCCCAAGCCGCCATGGTACAAAAGCAGATGCTCCACTTTTAACTTGAACGGTTCTATTTTTTGAAGAGGGCAGCCCACCAAGGTCCTGGTCGTACGTGTTCTGAGGGAGCTGTTCCTGTTTGCAGATAAATTCCAAAAAGCGGCTCCTTCCAGATGCTGTGTCTCCACGGCGCATGGCGAATGCCTGACATTTAAAATCCCGGAACCCAAACCTCCAGTGTGTTGTATCTCTTCGGAAATGATGAATTTCAAATGAACTTGAGTTAATGTAGTGCTTGTGAAGGGCGCCAGACAAACCGTGTTCAAAGCTGTAGATGCTCGACAAAACAGGTCCAGCAGGGCCACGCTCAGCAGATGGCACTGCCCTCCCTGCCTCGTGCCAGGGCCAGACGTCGCCTCTGAGCGTGAGAAGGTGAATTCTGCCTACTTCCCCTTCCTATCTCGCCTGTGGGGACCATGTTACTTCCAGAAAAGTTGTATGTGCTCATGAGAGTTAATAACGGAATACGATTAATCACAATTTCTATCTCAGTGGGATGGTTAATGTCAGGGGAATGCAGCCTGGGGCATGGAGAGGACTGGATCCGAGCCATGTGAGGGACTTCCAGTGTTCTACCTGGCCACCTACGTGTGGCCCTTTGAAGAGATGTTGGTTACGGACCCTGCCATTTTAACTTAAATACTGCAGACGGCCTAGGCTCGCGGTACTTCCTTGTGAATGCCACCCACACCTTTCCCAGTGTGACAACAAAATGCCTCTAGCCCTTGCCATGTGTCCCCAAGGTGACAAAAATCACTGTAGATCATGGCAGTGTCTGAGTGACAGTGACAAGCTGCGTTTTTACAAAGTGGCTCCTCAGCCACTGTGCTTTGCTGGTACGGCAGGAGCTCACCAGAACTTACTTTTGACAGACTTTTGGATACCACACACTCCTTCCTCCCGGCGGTAGAAACAATGTATTTCTTTCAGAAAACTTGGTACAAAGTGAAACTGCAAAGTTAAACTCAAATTCCTCTTGTTTTTTCACCAGACACCAACAAACTGTGAGTGTATCTATTCGGCCCACGTGCTCCTGTGCCTGTGTGTGTGTGTGTGCGCACTCAGGGGCATGTGTGTTCAAATAGATATGTTGTATGTGTGGTATGTGCAGGTGTGTGCATGAATGTGTGGTGCAAGCAGATTTGTGCATGTGTGTATGTGCCATACGTACAAATGTGTGCACAGGTGTGTATGTGTGCAGATGTATTGCATGCATGTGTGTGCATTTGTATATGTGTATGGGGCAGGTACTTGGACATATGTATGGAGGCCAGAGGAAGACACTGGGTATCTTCTGTCACTCTCTGATTTAGTCTCATGTGACAATGTCTCTCACTCACTAAACTGGAAACTTGTCATTTTGGCCAGGCTGGCCATACAGTAAGCTCCCAAGATCCACCTCTCTCTGACCCCAGAATTCTGGGGTGACAGGCATTTGTATTCATACAAAATTTTTTACTGTTGGCACTGGGGAGTCAAATTCCAGTCCTTCTGTTTGCAGAGCAAGCATCTTACCTTCCTAGTCATCTCCCTGAACTCTGTTTACCTCATTCTCCTTGACCCCAGACTCCACAGGTGAAGTGGGCTATCTCCGTCTTCCTTAGCCCTGGGACTACAAGTGTGTGCCACGATGCCTAGCTTTTTAACACAGGTGCTTGGGGGTAGAACTCGGGTATTCGTGCGGCAAGTACTTAACTCACTGGGTTGCCCCCAAGCCCCGTATCTACTCCTTTTTTGGGGGGGGCATCCGCCTGTGTGTAACTAGATACACCTTTGTTACGGAAACAAAGCCATGCTTTTGTACTGAGTCGGTGAACTCCCTCAAGGTCTGGGATGCTTTTAAGCATTCTCCCCATGGCTGTAGCAGCTTCAGTCATGGAGACCGACTGTAAGCAGCTTATCAATTCATAACTACTGACATTTCTGCTGTTTCAGGTTTCTCCCTGTAAAAAGTTGTGTCCACATTTAGATGCTCTGAGATGGACAAGGACATAGAATGCCGGATTTGGGCCGGGCAGGGATAGCAATAGGTAGCAGGAACAAGAGGAGGTGGTGCCAGGGGTACAGGAGGATGGAGAGGTCCTGCTGACTGAGGAGGGAGGCAGGAAAGGGACACGATCGTGGCAGTGAGCTGCTGTGACTTTAGAGATGTCTTGTGGTCAAGTGGAAGCTTGGATTCAGGCTTAAGGCACTGTTTGTAATTACCTTAGGGTTAATATGCAAGCCACATGGGTCATACGATATTAATTTTAATAACAATGTGTGTAATACCCCAACTATCCACATTGTTATGTCAATGCGTAGTGCTAGCCACATCTCAAGTTCTTAACTTCCAGAGGTGGCATGTGGCCAGCCTTATCAGAAATGAAAGCTTAGGGTGAGTGCATGATGGTGTTCGCTTTGCCACTGGTAAGTAACTGCGGCAGTGCCTGGGGATGTCTGTCTGGAAAGGATGTTACTGCCCAGTAGTTGGTATAGAGAAACAGATGAAGATCCCAGGGCACAGGGGTGTGACCATGGCAGAGAGTGAGGTAGCCGAAGTTGTCCACAATGCTGAGATTGAGCTACAGTCATCCACAGCCAGCAACTGCCCAAGAGTACAGGCTGCACAGAGTAAGTTCAAGGCCGGCCTGGACAACTTGGGAATCTTTTTTGTCTCAAAATAAAAGAAACTGATGGAAGGGCCAAGGACATTAGATCAGTGGTGGAGCATCTGCCTGCCATGTGTGAGGCCCCAGCTCAAAAACAAAGAAAGGAGCAGAACGCTGTTGGTCACTGTGTCAACAAGGACTGTCGCTGAATCCCACAGCAGCCCTGCGATTCGAGCAGAGCGTGGTAACAAGTGAGTGGGCTCGGGAGAGGCTCACACAGCTCAGGCCACCAGACTCATCAGTGGGGCTAAACAGTGGCCTGGTGGAAGTAAGCCTTAACAGTCACTCCAACAGTGTAGAGACACGAAAATCCAGTTTATAGCCCAGTCTTCATTGGTGTATAGATGTGACAGAACTTCCTTCTCTCTCTCTCCCTCTCTCTCTCTCTCTCTCTCTCTCTCTCTCTCTCTCTCTCTCTCTTTCTCTGAGACAGGTTTTCTCTACATAGTCCTGGAACTCACTCTGTAGACCAGGCTGGCCTCAAATTCACAGAGATCTGCCTGCCTCTGCCTCCCTAGTGTTAGGATTAAAGGCATGGGACACCATGCCCCACCCGCAACTAACTTCCTTCCTTGATAATTCTGAGATTCAAAAAGGAAGAGGAAGCCCAGCACAGACTGTGATGGGCCCTGTGACTTTCCAGCACACTCAGCTTTTGTTGATGTGCTCCCCCAGTCTCCTCCTCTGGTCCTCCCCTCCCTTTCCTCTTGCTAGAAGCCCTCATCCTGCATCCCTGTTGCATGCATTCTATCACCCCTTTCCCCTCCTTCTAACTCCCTTAGGACCCCCCTTGCCCCACTCACAGCCCCTTCCTCTTTTCCTGACCTATATCCTCATCCCTACACACACATAGGAAAAAATAAAATCTAGAAAAATTAAAACCGAGGATTCACAGATGACAGAAAATCTGACATTTGCCTTTCTGAGTCTGGGTTCCTTGGCTGACACTAATAATTTCCAGTTCTATCTATTTTCCTGCACATTGATTTCTTTTCTTTGCCTACTGGGCCACACGGGCAGGCAGCTAAATGATCTAAATTTCAGGCGTCCTCACCTACAGGGCAGATGCTCACGATGTCAGGTTCTCACGGAGAGTGTGGGCAACAGCTCTGTGGTGCAGCACGGCGGCGTTAGAAGACTCTTGCCACCAGCTCGCTGGCGGCCTGCTAAACCAATGTGCACTGGTGTCCCTGTATCCTCGGTGTCCACTTCAGCGCCAGTCGAAGTGAGAGCCTGGCTTCTGAGTGTGGAGGGCCAGGATAATGTCTACACCTTATATGCTTGAAGTTTATAGTCATGGAGAGTAAGAGCTACATAATAGAATTACGTTTTCCCGGAATGCAAATGAAAAAGCATCGACAGAACTCTGCTCTCTTCCCGTACCTTCAAATATTTGGGCGAAGCGGTAAGATTTCAGAGGCAGTGTGAGGAGGCATTCAAAATAGCACATTCATGGGAGGAAAAAAAAAGCCCCACTGAGAGCAAGGGCATTTGCGGCGTGGAAGTGGAGTGTTAATTGAAATCGGACGCTGCCAACAGGAGCTTTGGAAGGCGCCCAATCAGGATTCGACTAATTAAGACATCTTTAAAATTGAACAGGTTGGACCGTCTTAAAGAAGAATTGAACCACATGAAAACTGTGTGCTAAGGAATGTGACTCTGGAGGTTTACAGAAGAAAATGAACACACTGTAAAAGAGCTCTGGTAAAGTCGAAGGGCAGAGGAAATGCCAGGTTCATGACCTTGAGTGTCCACGTCACATCACAGGCAGGGAATGTGGGCTGGTTCTGGGCCGGACAGTTCACTCAGAACACCTTGGAAATTAACCTGCTGGAGTTAGCTTGTAAGTGATTTTGAATTTTTTTTAATGGACTAGGGATTGAACTAGCTCCTCATTCATGCCCAGAAGTACTTCACTGCTGGGCTGCATGTTCAGCCATTTATTATTTATCTATCTATCTATCTATCTATCTATCTATCTATCTATCTATCTATCATCTATCTATCTATCTATCTATCTATCTATCTATCTATCTATCTATCTATCATCTATCTATCTATCATCTATCATCTATCATCTATCATCTATCTATTGTTCTATAATTTTGAGATAGACTCCCACTAAATTGTTCGGGTCAGTCTTGAACTCACTTTGTAGCCCAGGCAGGACTTGAGCTTTCCATTCTCCTGCCTCAGCCTCCTAATAGGTAGATAAAAAGCCTGTACTACCAGGCCTTGCTTATCTTAGACATATTTTAAGGGGACCTCTTCCCCCTTCTTGAATTGTGACTCCACAGGCCAAAACATTTCAACAGGGCCCCCCTGCCAGGCGTACCCTGCATCATGGGAATTTTCTTTTCTTTTAAATGTCTTCCTGTGGCCTCACAAAGGCTCTATTTTAACGTGTTACTAAATAAAGTAGTGATTCTAGAGAGAACACAGATAAGACGCCTAATTTTTAAGGTTGTGCGAAGCACTCCGCTCACCTGACAGCCTGTATTTAGTATAATGATTTATTTGCTCTTCCAGAAAGCTAACAATTTACGTTAAAATTTCAGATACAAAAGGTAAGGTTACCACGGCATCGTTTAATCAATAGTGTGACTCGGTACACAGGAAGACTCCAGCCCCACCAGAAAATATTTTGACAAGACTTAAAACAGTTAGAACTTCATCAGATTTGCTCATTATTGGAGACGGTGGTTGTGTGTGCCGACTGAATCGCAATAAATATTTCTGTGATTGAGAAACTTGTTAAAGCCCCACTGCAAGCTGACTTGAGCCTTAAATTATTTCTTCATAATCTGTAAATAAGGTTGACATTCCCTTGGCATCACAATAAATATTAAGGCCATTTGGAAGAGAATGTGCTGGTTTAGAGGCCCGCTTCACAAAAAAACAAGCTTATTTATATTATTGGCACAGAGGATGGGGACACACCATGGCCTTCTGCGTTTGGCAAACCAGCCCAACATATTTCACATTATCGTTACATTTGTTTTGGGGTTCGGAAGTCATATAATTAAGATACTAATAAAGTGTTTGTGGAGCTGTTTTGCAGAAGTGCATTCCCAAATGTTTTTCATTTCTCTTTCTTTCTTTCTTTCTTTCTTTCTTTCTTTCTTTCTTTCTTTCT
>CABHPQ010172607.1:42346-53506 GCA_902168405.1 Peromyscus aztecus | reverse complement strand
AAAAAAAAAAAAAAAAAAAAAAAGAAAAGAAAAAGCGGAATTTTTCTGGAGTAAATGTTTGAGGGATCAAAGGAACGGACTGAGAGTACATGGAAGGTTGTAGAAAGTCAGAGGGGATGTGATGTAACTGTTTGTTATGGTTTCTTAAACCTGCAAATACTGAATTTAAAAGTTAATTCTGGTTGGTTTTCATTTTAAAAATGGCTAATGATTCTGCAAACTGCTTATGTGTGTATGTGGACAGGTATGTGACTTAAAAATGTAAGCAAGCTTTAACTGTATGTATGTATGTGTGTAACTTGGATACAACTGTGTGTATGTGTGCAAGTAATTATTGTTTAGAAAAACGTGCTTTAAACAGCAACCACATGGCTTCCTCCATTTTGGCTGGTGACCTCATGGACACCCATGTGGCTGGCTGCCATCTTTTACTAAGGCTATAAAGATCTACTCAGGTTAACACCTAAGTGCTTATGTCTTTACCAAGTGTTCAACAGCAAGTTTCTAGAGAATTTAAATAGATGGCAACATATGTTTAATAAATAAGGTATTTGATAAATATTAAAGCTGCACATCAATGCTTTTATACACAGAAATATACCTTGCTCTGGCAGCTAAACTTTGTAACATAAAGGAATCATAGGAAACAGCTGAGGTTTGCAAATGTATGGCAGGACTAGAGTTCCAAAAAAAGTCTAGTTGCAGTGGTGGACCTTAGCAGTTTTGAAAAATGCTAGTGCCAGGTGATGATCACCAGAAGCACCAGCCATAATAAAATGGAGCAGGCAGGTTATGCATGTGCTGCCAAAGGTAGGGTCAAAGAAATCATCCAGGCCTCTAAGTATAAGAACCAGAAATATTATAAATGAATCCCAGATATTGAACTTTGGGATTGTTTACACTTTGGAGCTTGGTTTTACTTTATACGGATTGTGGTGATGCCATGTTTTCTTCTCCTTAAAATAAAAGAAGATACTTTATTGTTGATATTACAGAAGACATTTGAGAGATCTTAATATTTTAAGAACAGTTTTTATATTTAAAACCAATGACTTAAAAAATGTTTTTCCTTACCCAAGGTACATTCAGGCTTAAGAATGTTGTCTAGCCTCCTTGTATTTGCTAAGTTTGTTCTTAAAAGCATTGTTTTTAGGCCACTTATTGTAGACTATTAGAGAACATAAATAATCAGTCAGGGTAAGTAAGTACTGATGTAATATTACAGGGATAATTTACTCATTTACTCAGTCCCTTGCATAAGTTTTCAGGGGTGAGCTTGAAACAAGTAACTAGAAACAAAGTTTATCTGTTCAAATATACCTGGACAGCCCTCATACTTGAGAGATCTGCAGAATATGGCATTTAAATGTTGATCTAAAAGCTTATTATATCAGACAGGCTTCCAGATCCTAGCAGTGACCCAAGGTCTCCAAAGAAGATTATGTATGAGGCACCACAACATCTCTGCCTGGATTATGGCAACACTGACCACAGGGCAAGATGCCCCAATGCCCGGCTTACCTGAGAGTTGCAGGAGGAGGTGGCACATTTGCGGGAGCTGCTGATGGCTCAGGGACTCTCAGCCTCTGCTCTAGGAGGTCTGAAGGTAAAAGAGGGCAGTCCCGGAGGTGCTCTGTCAGCTGCATCATCTCCTCCCACCCCAGTTTCACCCTCATCTCCTCCTCCACACAATGGGGAGCTGGAGCCCTCCTTCTCCCCCAGTGCTGAGCCCCAGATTGGGCCTGAGGAGGCCATGGAGAGGCTGCAGGAGATGGATAAGATTATTGCCAAGCTGAATGAGACTTGGGAGGAGAAGCTATGTAAGACAGAAGTCCTGAGAATGGAAAGAGAAGCATTGCTGGCTGAGATGGGCATGGCTGTCTGAGAGGATGGTGGTACTGTGGGTATCTTCTCTCCAAAAAAAAGAGACTCCCCACCTGGTAAATCTGAATGAGGACCCCTTGATGTCTGAGTGTCTTCTCTACCACATCAATGATGGTGTCACCAGGGTTGGCCAGTTAGATGTGGACATCAAGATGACTGGACAATTCATCCGGGAGCAACACTGTCTCTTCCGAAGCATCCCCCAGCCTGATGGAGAAGTGATGGTCACATTGGAGTCTTGTGAAGGAGCTGAGACCTATGTCAATGGGAAGTTTGTGATGGAGCTGCTGGTGCTGAAGTCAGGAAACAGGATCGTAATGGGCCTGATGGTGGAAGAAGATTGATGCTGTTCCTACTGGTGCCTACAACGCTATGGAGACCTAGGTAGGGATTGGTCCCTGTAATTTATACCCGTACTAGCACCCCTAAATGATATAACTTTGTGGTTTTTGCCTTTAAAAACTGAGCATGCAGAGAGGTGGGGACTTCCTCCAGCCTCCACTGTGTTAGATCTGTTTGACGAAGTCCCTGCCTAGGCTTGTATATCCTGAATTAAACCTTGCCTTTGCATTCCGGCATGCTCATCTTCGGTGGTCTTTCTGGGGGTCACAATCTGGGCACAACAACCGCAGCAGAAGGCCTTTGTTTCAGGTTACACTGTGTGCTGGTTGTAGACGAAATTCTAAATGGTCTTATTAAATAAGAAACACGGAGTCAAATACAGAGTTAAAAGCCCAAGAGATCAGAGCACTAGCCAATAGCCTTTAGCTTACCACTCACTGCAGTCCTTCCCCTGAGAGAGAGACCTTTTTCCTCTGTGACTGTCTTTTTAATTGCCTTTCTGTTCTGCCTTTTTATTGGCTCTAGACTCAACCACATGATTTCCTCATTACGGCCTGTCTATACAGACCTCCAAGTCTCTATTGTTGGTACTAGGATTAAAGGCGTGTGTCACCATGCTTGGCTGTGTCCTTGAACACAGACTCTGCCTGCCATGTGATCGCACTAAGGGCGTGGGCTACCACCACCTGACTGCTGTCTCTGGCTTGCTAATGACCTCTGATCTCCAGGCAAACTTTATTAAATAAAATCACATTTCAGCACAATTAAAATATCACCACAGCTGGCACTTCCAGATACCACAAAGGGCAATCGTACAGGTTAACTTGGAGAAATCATTAGTTAGCTTCAGCAAATCGCACAGCCGGTAAAAGGAATTTCTGAAAAGCCAAGAGACTCATCGTCAAGGCTTCCACAATCATTAGAGTTAGAGGAGTCATCACATGGTTTTCTTCTCAAAATAAATTGATTGTTCTCAGATTGTTAGTTATCCATATATGTTTCTGGCTCAGCACATCACTTTCCATAAAAACACCACACCTGTTTGACCACTTTTATTCAGTAATGGATTACAATTTCATGTTTATATGTTTCATGCTTATTTTGTTAGATTTAGTCGCAGGTCCCTCCAAATGCATACTCTTGAATGATATTTCCATTTACATACAATTTCTAATTGGTAGTTTCTGATTCTAGAAATGTTACTTTAAAATACTCAGAATCTTCCAATTTTCTCTCAACTTTTATAAGGCTTTGGGTATACTTCACATATATTTTTCTAGTCATCTGGAAAACTATTTCTTTTGCAAAACTTTCCAGGATATAGGAGTTTCAGAAAAATGGGAAAGGATGAGCGGGCAACTTTGCTTTCTTATTTTCAAGGTACTGCTTCCCAAAGTTTCTTCTTAAACTTGGTTATCAGGTAAGACTACCATAGTGAATGCTGCTTTGCAATGCATGTTTTGTTGTCCTAGTGGTTCTGCTTATTGTGCTACTTCTTTTTAAAAAGGCGATATTGAAATTTTTGTTTTCTGTACTTTTTAAGATGTCTCAATGTCTTTTGCTATAATTATTCAGTAAATGATATTATTGCCTTTTCTAATAATAATTTATTATTGTATTCCAGAAATCAAACTTATTCAATCACAGAATTGTCATTTATTTGTTTACTGGCTTATTGTTGAGTTTGGTTTGCTAACAACTCAACTCATTCAGTAAGTTTGGAATCACGTTTATAAGCAATTTCAAAAAGAGCAAGGAGAGCTATATGAGAAGGTATGCATGGAGGAAAGGGAAGGGGAAAATAATGTAATTATAAACCCCAAAATAAAAGAAATTATTTATATAATTATATCTATTGAGACAGTTTCTCTATTGATCCCTGGCTGTTCTGGAATTCACTATGTAGACCAGGCTGGCCTTGAGCTCACAGAGATCTTTCTACTCTGAGTTTTGATTTTTGAAATCTTACCGAACACATAGAAAAGAGTAAACTTCTTACTTTTTCTATTTTTAAACATGAAAAGTATAAAGTAAAATGTGTTTGTTTCATGTTGTAAATGTTTCCTCTGTGCTTAAGAAGACCAACTCTTTCCTCTGCCTTTTGTTGTTGTTTGTTTTGGGGGCATTAGAGAGAGGAAGAGAACACATGAAGTTGGGTGAATAGGGAGGTGGGAAGGACCTGGGAAAAGTTGGGAGAGGAAGGTATATAATCAAAATATATCACATGAAAAATATTTAAGATACTCAATGAAAAAAAAAGAGGCAATTGAAAGGGAGCAAGGAGAGGTTTATGGGAAGGTTAGGAGAGAGTAATGGGAGAGGGGAAATGATGGAGCTGTATTACTATATTATAAACTCAAAAAATAAACGAAATTATAACATCTGTAGATATCTAGATATATAGAGAAGTTGATATAGATAAGTCAGTTTTTTGAGACAAGGTCTCTCTACACAGTCCTGGATATCCTGGAACTCACTATGTAGACCAGGCTGACCTTGAGTTCATAGATACCCACATAGTTGAGATTCCCGAGTTCAGGGATTAAAGGCATGCATCACCATACCCAGCACCCTTTTTAACAAGAAGAACATTTTCTTTCCATTCAAATTTTCTGAATTCTTGAATTTTCTCTGCTCTGATTAATCCTTTGTATTTTTAAGTTATTATAGTGGTTTCTCCAACCATAGTTGTCAATTTCTAATATAACTTTTAAATTTCTGTCACTGTCTTGTGTATCTGTAATTATAGTGTAATTACATGGTAAACAGTATACTGTTCAGATTAATAAATGAACCTGGTAAGTTGTTTACTATTAAAACTGATAAATAACAACAACTTTGCTCCCAAGAATAGTGGCTTTTATTCTGACTAGTTTTACAGTACAGGACACAAACAAGAGTCATCAGAGAGAAGGGAAACTCAGTTGAGAAAATGCTTCCATAAGATCAGGCTATAAGCAGGACTGAAGGGCATTTTCTTAATTAGTGATTGATTAATTGATGGGGGAGTGAAATGGGATCCTAATTAGTCTTAACAATAAAAACCCAGAGTTAGATAATGAGGGCAAGAGCTGAAGCATCAGAAAAGCAGAGCAGCAGCTACTAGGAACTTCTTACCTCTATGAATCCTCAGACCAAATGTGTGTGTGTGTGTGTGTGTGTGTGTAGGAGGGAGATCCTGTCTCCATCCGCCTTATATTCCTGTCTCTACCTTCCGATTGTGCTGGGATTAAAAGCCTGAGCCTCTCAAGTGTCCCAAGTACTGGGATCAAAAGCATGAGCCTCCCAAATTCTGGGATCAAAGGTGTGTGCCACCACTGCCTGGTCTCTATGATTAACTAGCTGCTAGCTCCACACTTTGACAGGCAAGCTTTATTTGTCAAAACACGAAAAAAATATCACACAACAGAGGAGGGCCCAGCCCATTGTGCGGAGTCATCTTTGTGCTGTTGGTCTTGGATTCTGCAAGAAAACAGGCTGAGCAGTAAGCAGCACTCCTCCATGGCATTTGCATCAGCTCCTGCCTTCAGGTTTCTGCCCATTTAGTTTCTGTCCTGACTTTCTTCAGTGCTGAACAGTGATGTGGAGGTATAAGCTAAATAAACCCTTTTCCCCCCAACTTGCATTTGGTTATGGTGTTTTATCACAGCAATAGAAATGCAAACTAAGGCAGCAATGTTAAAATTTTTTATTTCTCCACTATTGTATGCAATATTCTCTCTCTTGAACAGTATTTCTCTAGTGTATCTCTTTTCTTGCTCTTTACTATCAATCATATTTTCTTCATTTATTTTATTTATCTATTATAAAATTAATTCATCTTAATGATTTTAAAGATTTATATGTATCTGTTTGTGTAAGTGCATGCTGTCTGTGTGGGTACAGAGGCCAGCTAGAGTTACAGATAGTTGTGAATGGCTTGATGTATATGGTGGGAACTGAACTCAGAAACTTGGGAAGAGCAACACGTTCTAAACCATTGAGCCACTTCTCCAGTCCCAGAGCCTTAATATGCATATTCTTTTCTTTCTTTCTTTTATCAGATCTGAAGACCAAACCCAGGGTCTTGGGCTTACTAATCAAGTATTCTACCACTAAATCCCCAAGAATATTATTTTTATTCAACCTAAGAATCTGCTTGTAAACAACATACATTAATATTTATTATGCTTACTGACATACTTGAAACATTTCTACCATTTCATCCTGTTTTATGATTTTTACGTTTTCATACTTTTAAGTTTACTTTGATTTTTATGTATTCCTTTTGTCTTCATTAGGTTATTTTATGTCCCATAGTTCCTCTCTTCCTTTAGAAACTAGATACTATGCCTCTATATTTTTGGACACTAAAATTACTTAACTTTTAAATTGACAAAAACTGGTATGTTTTATCTTGTAAATGTTTGATAATACACTGCTTCAAAGTATATAAAACAATTTGATTTCGGTGAGTAATGAGACCTTGGACAAAGGATACATAGTCACAGTTGAAAGCAGGAATAAATTTGAAATGCCAGTGATAAAGTACATTGACTACAGCAAATAATGAGGTAGATTTTATTCCTGGAAAATTTAGAATGGATAACTGCATGAGTTAACCCACTTGTTTATTAACTGATTTAACGATTTCACAATGTGTATGTTTCTATTCCTTAAGGACATTCTTGAATATGCAATTAATTCTTACATTGAAAATTCCAAATGTTTTACCCCTACCTTTCCCCTTCACAACTTGTAGGATTTCTGCTTTGTCCTGGTCTGAGATCATCATTCTGTGCCATGCCTGTCATTGCCCTGTATCCCCACATCTTTCTCTGCTCTTTCCTTCCTAAGTTTGTTACTTCAGGGGATTTTGTAAGTAGTAGTCTTTCAGTCTTTATTTAAATAGATACAATTTTATCAGTCCATTATCTTGAGCACTTATAAAGTAATGGATTCTGCATAAGTTATTTTCCTCAACACTTGAAGATATTCTTCCAAGATTTTTCTAATTAAGTGGGCATTACTTTGTGTTTTTATGACTTTGTGTTAGATACACTGCTATTTCACCCATAACTAGGGTGTATTTTGCTTCTGCTGTTTATTCATGCATTTGTTCTTTGAGTATTTTTGACTTTATTTAGTTCTGTAAATTATATATGAATGCCTATAATTCAAGTGTGGCTTTTCTGTAACTCTTTAATAGTTTTTCTGAAAATTAAATGAATGCATGCTTATTTATTTACTCATTTATTTAGAAATGGACACTTGTTATGTAGCCCAGCTGGCCTTGGACTCAGAATCCTCCTGAGTCTGCCTCCTGAGTACTGAGATTACAAGCACATGTCAATATACCTGGCTGTAATTTTCTCATTTATATATAAGGTCATATATATATATATATACACACACACACACACATATATATATATATAAACTTTAATTAACCTAACATACATACCCCATCCCCACACAGGCATGCTAAAAAGCTTGTCTCGTAGATGATTCTAGGTCCTGTCACATTGAGAGTAAACACAACTGGGTGAATATGGGGCACATAATACATATTTAATATATAGCACTATATACATATATTTGAAATATAGCACTAAACATATACTATACTACATATACTAGATAATGATATATATTTTCTATAATATGTATACACTACATAATCTACACAGAGCTATATATCAAATTTTCCTTCCTCTATCTAGCTTGTGGCTCTTCTTTGTTCATTTCTTTCTCTTTCTTTTAAGGTCAACTGACCACAAACCTGAAACTTGCTATGTAGCCTAGTGTAGCATTAAATTTTGGTCTTCTGTGCCTCTGCCTTCATAAGGCTGAGGTTAAAGGCATGTGTAACCACATAGGGCATTATACATGCGAGGCAAGCACTCTACTAACTGATCTGTAACCCTAGTCCTACCTTAGCTTTGGCTAATTTGCTATTTGATGCCTTTCCCCACACCAATGTCAGTATATGTCTATGTGTTTGTTTCAGGGAAGAAATGATCACCTTGACAGTTCTTTTGAGTCCAAAGTTTCTGGTTTGCACGATACCCCTCTTTTCTGCCATCACAGCTCCTTCTATACTGTGTATGCTCTTGTTTATAGATTGACATGGTTTTATTATTGTCTCATTACTCCTGTGCTTAGGCCTGTGTCTGTTTGTTTTATTCACTGGTTCTCTCTTATACTGGACTTTTATTCCATGGTGGGTAGAAGGTCAGAGTTTTAAAGTCACTTTCATCTCCATGTGCATGTGTGTATGTGAAATTCATTTGGTCCAAAATGATGGATGCTTTCCTGTGTGTGTGTATTATATATTAATAATACATAATATACATATATATATATTATATATATGTTCTTTTGACAAAGTTGTTAGAAAAATGTTATGTAGATTTCTCCACTTTGATAGCCAATATAAAGTAGTGAGGAAATGATTTTTGCTGCTATTAATAGGGACCCAAGGCACACAATAGAGGTTTCTTGGATCAAGTTAGATTCAAAGTGAACAAGCTAGAGTTGCTCTACATCTTGAAGTCCTCCAAGGCTCAGACTCACTTCTTTTTTTTTTTTTCCACTTTACCGACATTAATATACACTTTTCCTAATTTCATTATTAAGCATCAAATGATGGCATTCTTTCTCAATAAATGAAGAAGGAGAAATGGGGAGGGGACAATGGATTTACATACATTAAGAAGCTTTCCAAACATTTACTATAAATGATGATCTTGATCTTATCATGTAATAAGTTATCAGGAAAGTTTATAAGTATGAGTCATAAGAACTTATCTTGCTATAAAATAATTAGAAAAATATTTGCTAGTTTCTAGTCCAAAGAGCATGAGAATTGTCTAAGTAAAAAGAAAGGCTTTTTGTACAACTAGCTAAAGCATGTGTAATGAATTTTGATCTTATATTCATATGTACCTATAGCCTACCACTTTATGAGGGATATTTTCTCCATTCATGGTTTAAGGCAATTTCTAAACTTACATTGGTCATCCAAGGTACTAGGTAGGAATTTTTTAATTAAAATTTTCAGACACAGTTCTTAAATATTCTATATACAACCGATCTAATTACAAATTTGATTTCCTTTGCATTGCATCTGTTTTACATTGGTTACACAGAAAAAAAAAACTAAGAGTTTGAATATTATGTTTAATCATATTTTCTATTTATTTGTAGTGAAAAGCTTATCCATATCAGTAAAAAAGCTTGCCAATTGTAAAAGTGAAGAATATTTAACCATAACACTGGTTTGTATTTAGTCATTACATACAAAGATCTTGTTCTACAGAAATAATTAAGTAGTAGTGATACCCCAAACATCAGAAAACACATTTGTTTGAAAAATTGATTTTCAATGATAAATTCATATAAATTAAAAAATAATCTCTGTTGTCAAAAGATGTGTGTGGGAATGGGAAATGGACATGATAATTGACAAAACTTTATAAAAAGAGAATAAATATATGTTTGAAATCTTCCAAATAAATAAACAATGTAGAACTTTGGGGACTTACCTCTAATTATATACACCTACATGGAATGTAAGAAGTATATATTGCAAAGCATTAAAGGGAAGAATCTAAACATTCCATTAACTTATATAACTTCAGGAAAGTCATGTGTGTGTGTGTGTGTGTGTGTGTGTGATATTCTCCACTTACGAGCTGAAAAATAATCAATGTTTTATATCGTTACATTTTAATTTTCTTTTACAACTTATAGACTCCTACTTTACCATCTCTAGTACACCCATATACAAATTCCATTATTCTGGAGAGAATAGTACAAAAAATAAAAATAAAAACCAAAATCCCTAAACAAGCCTCAACTTTCTTACTGATGACCAAGGTAGGACATTAAGAACTTCCTCCTTTCTTTGACAATACATGAAATCGGTAGATGTGCCTGGTACACATGAGTCAGTGAAACAGAAAAAGACCTAGGAATCCAGGCTGATCACTCTCTAGGTTTGTTGTGAAGAACATCTATCCAGATGGAATTGCTCAGTATTTCCTTGCAAAAAATTTTTTTTATCAATTACTACAATAACCTCTTTCTCTCTAACACCCACATCCATTTACCCTGTTTCATTTATGTTTGAACTCATTCTAAATTTCATTGTCTTTGCTTATAAGAGAAAGAAATGCCATAGAGTTCCACAGTGGGATGGGGATACTGAGAACTAAACATTTATCAGATGTATATGATACTTCCCCATACTCCAGATAGAAAATCAGTAATCTGCAATGTGCGCAGGCAAAACTGCTCAGTAGGTAAATCATGAGGATGAGAAATACGGATGAACAGTCTTTGTCCTAAAAAACCTGGTTTTATGTGCATTAAGACACATTTTCAAGTAATCTAGTGTGCAAAGACTTCTTTCTTCAGCCAACATGCTAAAGCAGCTTGAAGAGAAGGTCAGAAATCATCTTGGAAGATGTTCAACTGAAGCATCAATTTGTACCACCAGGTTTCTATGAGAAAGGGTAAAATAAACACAGATTTAGCAGAGATTCATACAATTGAAATATGACAATTGGGGAGAAATCAAATATAACAATCTAGTTAAAAAACATTACTGATGTCGCCATGACTCAATTCGTTGTTGTTTTGTTAATAACATCTAGATAAATGGTTCTCAGCCTGTGGGTCTTGACCCCTTTGGGGGTCAAACAATCTTTCCACAAGGTGTCTCCTAAGATCATCAGAAAACTCAGACATTTACATTATGATTCATAGCAGTAGCAAAATTACAGTTGTGAAATAGCAGCAAAAATATCTTTATGGTTGGTGATCCCCACAACAGGAAGAACTGTGTTAAAGGGTCATAGTATTAGGAAGATTGAGAACCACTGATCTAGATTTTCTTTTCCTTTACTTTCAAAGCAGTGTGATATTTTTTATTTATATAATTTTTGCATT
>CABHPQ010172607.1:24348-42336 GCA_902168405.1 Peromyscus aztecus | reverse complement strand
TACATGTGTGCCTGTGCAATGATGGAGGGTGAGTAACAGAGAAAAATCTACATCATTGTTTTGACAGTCAGCTTTGAAAACTGTCCACTTTTTTGTTTTCCACACTTGCTTTTTATTCTCCTCTCCAAGTACTTTACCCACATCCCATTTTTCTTCTTTTTCACCACTTCTCTAATAACCATTCATCCTCTCCAATATGTGAATGAACTTGTGGGAAAATTACAGCTTTGCTTGGAGAAGGCAAGAGAAGATTGATTGGCTCTTTTCCCCATCTCAAGTCCTGCTGATCCCTGTTGTGGTTTAGTTTCTCTTCTAGGATTTGGATCTGTAAATCTGTGGGAACTACAAAGCCAGATTTCTCAGTTTATTGACCTTCTGTTGAAAGCAGACACAATTTAGCCAACATCTGGACAGTATTTGTCAAGGCCAAATGTAACCCAAATCCAGACCAGAGAATAAGTTGATGCATTCTCTAGCTAAACCAACTGATGGGTTACAAAGACCAAAACCTAAAATAATCTGTCTGCTTTTAATCCCATACTTGTTTTATTTTTAGCAAGTCAGTGTTAGCATGAACCAGCACACACACAACACAGTTTCTCTCTTTCTGGTGCCTATAAGAAACTGTGCACCTGGAAAATACTCTAGAACCAGAGTTTTTGTTCTATTGACTGAACTTCTTCCTGTCTTGGATCCTGGCCAACACTGGAAGCTGCCTTATCTCTTTCAAATGTTAGCTTTCTATCTTGTTTAAAGATTATTATAGATTGTCACACTTTCAGACTTACTTAGTAGAGGTGATAAGTGGAAGGCCTTCCAGCTGCATTTAGTGGATTTGTTACAGAGGTAAATGGGAACTGAGGCCCAATAGCTAGAGAGAAGAGAATTTGGATTACAAAAGATGAGTTGGAGTCATTTATGACTACTATATATAGAGTCTGGACTAGGAAAGCAAGGCTAACTGTATATCTATATGTGACTTAAGTAAAAGAAAAAAGGGGGGGGGGAAGGAGGCATTAGTCTTAGCCTTTGAAGTCTTTTTTTTAAGAGATAAAATACTAATTACTCCCCTCCCCCGCCAATTTTTCATTGAAATGTATAGGTTTCTCAATTATATGGGCATAGAATATATTCTAGTTATCTTTCTGTTGCTATGATTAAATACTTTAACTAAAAGCAACTTAGTAGATAAAGGATTTATTTGGTTTATACTTCCTGGTTCCAGACCATCATGGAGAGAAGTCAAGGCAAGAACCCAAGCAGGAGCTTGAAATAGGAATCATGGTGCAATACTGCTCACTCTCTCCGTTGCTCAGGCTCAATCTCAGCTAGTTTCCCTGGACTGCTTAGGACCACTTGCCCCAGGAAAAGGCACTGTCCACCATGAACTGTGCCCTCCTTCATAGTCAAAGCAAACAAGACAATCCCTCACAGACAACCTGATAAAGATAATTACTCAACTGGGACATTTTTGTCCAGGTGACTCTAGGCTGTGTCAAGTTGACAGTTAGTGCTAAGATGGAATATAATGATAATACTATGAGGCATCTGGCAAAGGCAGAACTTTGCAGTTCTGAGATTTTGAGAGTGTTTTGACCACCACCACACTTAAGGTATTTTGCACCTAAATTGTATATGAAGCAATGCTTACTTCTTAGTTCTTCTTCTTACGTTCTTACGGATACAAAAGCAGCATTAGCTGAGGGCTGAAAAAAGATAACACATAAAATTCCTTGTGTTCTTCCATGTTATATGATGTAATTTTTCCTCAAAATACCACTTGATTTCTATCTTTCCAAACTAATTTGCACGTGTGTGTGTGTGTGTGTGTGTGTGTGTGTGTGTGTGTGTGTGTATGTATTTGTACCTAATGACCTGGACTCTAGAAAGAAAGTTCATGAAAAGCCCATGACACTGTATTCCAGTCTGCCTCACAAAGCAGCCCAGGTGATGCCCAGCTTATCTTAGAGCTGATTGGAGGACAAAGGCTTGGGCTGGAGGGCAAAGCTGATTTCCCTTTCATCTTGGCCAGGACAGCCACTTCATTAGACAGAAAAGGAGGAAAATTTTTCAAAAACTAATTTGCAGTTCCACGTCTGGGAGGTCAATCTTGAAACCATGTTTATAAAGCTAAGGAGCTTCTTTGGCCAGAATCTTATCAAATGGTTGTAAAACAGAAACCACTGATAGTCCCCTTGGGTAACAAATCTTTCTTCACCTTTTCTTTGTGGTCATCTTAAACAAATCCATTTCAAAGTCTCTAATGACTAATCAGATTTTTATCTTCCCTCAAATATGTTTTCTGTCTATAGCAGAGGCATAGATCTCATATTAAAGAGAAGTACAGAATATAGGGACATTTATCAATTTTAGGGAGGTAAGTCATTTTATAATGTACATGGGTCCTTTTAAAGAGCAGTGGACCTTTACCCTTACTTCTGAAAAAGCAAATAAAAATTGAATGTTGAAGTTGGTTATTCAGTCAGCAGATGTGGAAACTTTTCACAACTCCGTCCTATAATCTAAATCTGAAAACACTCAATATAATATCTCAATATAATATATTATTTGGGTTTGTAAAATATTATTTACTAATCATTAAAATTCAGAGTGGTAGTTTTTAAATTTTTAATTCCATGTTTCCTCTAGCCACATGCATTGCCTGTCTAAACTTCTTTTGAAATTGGTAATCTCTATTATACTTCTTTGAATTTAACTGAAGACAAAATAGCTTGCTTTTGGATGTCTCCATATAATTACAATTTAATTTTGTCTGGTTGATATGCTAAAGATAATGGCTTCTATTTTGCAAAATGAGGCCCAGCTCCATGCAGCACCATTGCCAGAGCCTCTTTCAGATGCAGAAGCCAACTGTTCCCTCATTCCTGCAGAGTGCATGCTTTCAGACTTTGGCGGCATTTCCATGGCTCAAATAGAATGAAAATTTCTCTTGATTTCTATAAAAATGCTAGCTTACCTCTTCAGTGATATGCACTGAGCAGAGCCCTCCATGATGCAATGTGACACAGAGTAAGCTGGAGGTTTTGAATTGCCTCAAAACTGGTACTCCATTGGAGAACAGCTGATTTACCCCCTTTTACTCTATTGTTCATAAAAGTATTGTCATTGCTCTGATCTAATCTCTGCCATAAACTGACCCACCCCTAAAAAGTGTTGAGAATCACCCATCTCTTTCCCATCATCTGCATCTCCCACAGCAGAGGCATAGCTCTCCTATGGCCACCATATTCTTAGATAACAGTGTCATGTCCAGTCACAAAAGGTCTCTTTCTATTCAGGTCTTGTCTGGGAGCTATTTTTGTTGGACTTAAATGTCTTTTGGTTCATACATCAGCCTATTTCTGCTTGTGGAGTGAAAAGGCACCATATATAGATCTAGAAAGTGGTGCATTTGAAGGCAGAGCAACAGTGTGGGCAGATACTGTGGTATTGACATGCATTGGAAAAGGAGACAAGACTCTCTAACTCCAGGTTTGGACAAGGACTGCACAGACTTAAGGCAACTGTGAACAAAATTAAATTCAAATTCACTTCCATAAATCTACCTGATTAGTTCTAGAGGCATTTAAAATTAATAAGATGTTAATTCATTCTGGAGTATTTCTTAAAATCAATTTTCTTTATTTCTTGCCTTCTTCCTTCTTAATCTGGCTTTGAGGTCATTTAAAAAGAGGTAGCAACTCAATAAATGAAAGCCTATGAATCTAGCTAATAAGAAAGCAAGAAAAAAAATACTGGAATCTGCAAATGCCACATTCATAATTGTCTACTATGAGTAAGAACCCACTTACTTGAGTACATGTATAGAAAGAATGCAGAAATATGATAAAGGGCAGAAAAGGCTTCCCTTAGACTTCAGCATCCAGAGAAAGAACCAGGTGAAGGAGGTGGGAACAAGTTAAGAGTCCCTTAAGGCTTTGACATAAAACAGAAGAAACGCATAAAACACCCAAGCAACATGGAAAAGCTGAGTGATAAACCTCCCCTCACTTCCTGATTCAGACATGTGAGTAGCTGCATCAGGTCCCTGCCCCTTTGCTCATCATGAAGGACTTTACTCTTGACTGTGCACCAAAATAACCCTTCGTAAAGTTACTTAAAGAAAAAATATCAAACAAACAAAAACTCCCATATTTTAAAGTATTTCTATCCACTCTAAACTTAAGACTAAGTAAGAGAAAAAGGTTAACTTTGGGTGATCCTTTGGGAGAAGGGTAACTGTGTCTTGTCAATTAACAGCTTAGTCTCACTCCTTTCTTAATCTGCACATTACTGATGTCTGAGATACAATAAAAATACAAAACCTGATCTATTTTCATGTATGCTATTTATAACTTAATAATTTGTCTAAAATGGTTTAATGACTCTACCACTTTTTCATCATTACACTTGACAGGTGCCAAAATGATAAAATGGCTGAAAATATGACCCATGTGATAATTGTTTTAGTTTCACTAACTTGACAAATAATGTAATAAAAATCATGATTTAAAATTCAGAATAGAGCTTGTGAAACATGGTATCAAGTACTGTATCAAATGCTTGAGCATGTTTTTAATTGGCAAAACTTTAATGCCATTAAGAGTTTTGCATATGCTTCAGCTAGCTTTTGTGCGGTTGAGAAAAAAAAAAATCAACACCCATCTGTCACTGTGAGTGGAGCACATATGGTAACTGAAGACCTTAAAATACATCAGATGTGGCTTCTATTATTCCAGTCTCTTTGGCTCCAAAAGGAGTTCAGCCACCTTGATATTGCTTTGGCTTTTAGAAGTTTAATTTTGCCAATTAAAATTGTTATTTTATGTGTAACTATGACAATTCTGCTTGTGTTCCTCGGCTGGGTTATTAATAGTCATTAGAAAAAATTCTGAGCTCATGTAAATGCTTTCTGAATTCATGTTCTGAACTCTTACAGGCAATGGATCTGCCGTCAAGTAGACATCTTTCTCAGATGGGCAAGTGATCTGTGTCTGCAGGGGCCATTTGTAGGAGCCTTCTGGCCTTTCTGGAACAGTCCTAGTTTGACTTACAGTTTACAGTATCAAACTTGAAGGAAGAAGTGATCCAATTCCCCAGATATTTAAAGTCAAAGCACAAATGTGAATTTTATGAAGACATTTTTTTTGACGTGGGGAGGGAGATGTACAATCAGTTCTCCTTCCTCTAACATTCACTAAGTGGCTACTCCACAACAGATAGCGCACTCCAAGCCACATTGAGGAAACAGAGATTCGGGACATTTGGACGTAAAAATGTGGTGGGAGCTATAGATACATGAACAGGGCATGATAGAGGCTCCTTGAGGATGCACAGCATGTAGGATGACTCCTGAGGGAAGGCAAGAAGACTTTAAAGGAAAGGAGGAGGGGGAAGTCATCAGGAGAAACACAAGGATTGAAATGCTGCTGCTTCCATGAGGGGGAACTGTGGTGATGCAATTAAGTATTTCCTTATCCCATCTTCTGCAAGTAGCCCCACAAATAATACACACACACACACACACACACACACACACACACACACACACACAGGTGGAGCGGGTGGTGGTGGCACACGCCTTTAATCCCAGCACACGGGAGGCAGAGGCAGGTGGATCTCTGTGAGTTCGAGGCCAGCCTGGTCTACAAAGAGTTCCAGGAAAAAGGCACAAAGCTACACAGAGAAACCCTGTCTCGAAAAACCAAAATAAATAAATAAATAAATAAATAAATAAATAAATAAATTCACCAATCTGTCTGATCTTGTAGAGGACTAGACTAAAGGTCTTACAATTGTCAGGTGAGCACTCTCTCACCAACTACTTTCTCATATTCCCAGATCTGAATACATTTTTTTAAAGGTTATTTTTCTCTCATACAATACATCTCTATCACAGTTTCTCCTACCTCCACTCCTGCCAGGACTCCCCACCTCCCCTCACCCCCAAATCTAGTCCCCTCCCTACCTCTCCCCAGAAAAGAGCAGGCTTCCCAGGGACATCAGCCAAACACAGCACAATAAGATACAATAAGACCAGGCCTCCAAATACGATGGAGTTTGTGACTGCTGGGAAAAGACCATAGACTCAATCCAATTATAATTAAAACATTTATTGATTTAGTTACTGGCAGAGTGAATAATCTGTGAGCCAAATTTGAGAATGCCATCAAAAGGGGGTTTGTAATTATAAGAAAAGTGCTTAATTCAAAAATTGTATTTTTTAAGGCTAAAACTTTACAGAGATTAAAGTGTAAAATCCTAATCTTACTAGAGCTGCTAAAATCTTGTAAACTATTAAAGATAATTAGGACATGCAAGTTAACATTCAGTCACCTTATAAATGATCAAGTTCTTTAATGTGCTCAAAACTATGCTTTTCATCATGCTAAGTACATGCTGTTTTGTTCTATTGATGGTGTCCTTTGCCTTACATCACCTCTTCGCAGTTTCATGAGGTTCCATTTATTAATTGATGATCTTAATGCCTGCATTGTGGTGTTCTGCTCAAGAAGTGTGTATCTGGTCGTCTGTTGAGATCTTTGATAAATTGGACTTGAAATGTGTGCAGGGTGATAGATATGGATATATTTTCATTCTTCTACATGCAGACATCCAGTTAGAGCAGCACCGTTTGCTGGAGATGCTGTCTTTTTTCCATTGTGTATTCATGACTCCTTTATCAAAAATCAGGTGTCCATAAGTGTATGAATTTACATCTGGATATTTAATTCTATTCCATTGACCAGCCTATCTATTTTTATGCCAACACCATGTGCTTTTTATTACTATAGCTCTGCAGTACAGCTTCAAAATAAAGATGCTGATACCTTCAGAAATTCTTTTATTGTTCAGGATATCTAATTTAGTTATCCTGGATTTTGTGTTTTTTTTTCATATAAAGTTGACAATTATCCTTTCAAGGTCTGTAAAAAAAATTGTTGGGATTTTGATGGGGACTGCATTGAATCTACAGATTGCATTTGGTAGAATGGCTATTTTTATTATGTTAATGCTTCAGATCCATGAACATGGGAGATTTTATCATCTTCTGATATCTTCTTCAATTTCTTTCAAGTTTTTCACTTGCTTGGTCAGAGTTACCCCAAGATATTTTATATTATTTGTGAACATTGTGATGGATGTTGTTTCCCTGATTTCTTTCTCAGTACATTTGTCATTTGTATATGGGAGGACTACTATTTCTTTGAGTTAATTTTGTATCCAAGCACATTGCTAAAGGTGTTTATCATCTGTAGGAGTCCCCTGATTGAAATTTTGGGATCGTTTATGTATAGTATCCTGTATCTTCTGTGAATAGCAATACTTGATTTCTTCCTTTCCAATTTGTATCCCCTTAATATACTTTTTTTCCAAATTTTTTCTTCAAGTACTATATTGAATAAATATGGAGAGAGTGGGCAGCCTTATCTTGGTCCCGATTTTCACGGGATTGCTTTGAGTTTCTCTCCATTTAGCTTGATGTTGGCTATAGGCTTGCTGTAAATTGCCTTCATTATGTTTAAGTATGTTTCTTATATCCCTAATTTCTCTAAGACTTTTATCATGGAGGGGTGTTGGATTTTGTCAAAGTGTTTTTCAGCATCTAATGAAATGATCATGTGATTTTTTTTCAGTTTCTTTATATGGTAGACTGCATTGACCATTTTTTTTTTTAAATGTCGAACCATACTTGAATCCCTGGGATGAAGCCTACATGGTCATGGTGGATCATCTTTATAATGTATTCTTGGAATTGGTTTGCAAGTATTTTGTTGAGTATTTTTGCATCCATATTCATAAGGAAAATTGATACGTAATTCTATCTCTTTGTTGAATCTTTGTGTGGTTTGGATCTCAGGGTGACCGTGGCCTCATAAAATGAATTAGACAATGTTCCTCTCTTTCTATTTCATGGAACAATTTGAGGAACATTGGCTTTAGCTCTCCTTTGACAATCTGGTAGAATTCTGCACTAAAACGATCTGGCTCTGGTCTCTTTTTGATTGGGAGACTTTTAATGACTGCTTCTATTTTCTTAGGAGTTATAGGTCTATTTAAGTTGTTTATCTCATCTTTATTTAACTTTGATAAGTGGTATCTATTGAGAAAATTATCCATTTCTTTTACATTTCCAAATTTTGTAGAGTACAGGTTTTTAAAGTATGAACTAATGATTCTCTGGATTCCATCAGTGTCTAGGTGTCCATTGTCATATCCCCCCATTTCCTTTCTGATTTTGTGAATTTGGATATTCTCTCTGTGTCTTTTAATTAGTTTGGATAAGGGTTTGTCTATCTTGTTGATTTTCTCAAAGAAGCAACCTTTTGTTTCATTGATTCTTTGCATTGTTCTCTTTATTTCTACTTTATTGATTTCAGACCTCAAATTGATTTTCTTACCTGTCATCTACTCCTCTAGGGTGTGATTACTCCTTTTTTGTTCTAGAGCTTTCAGGTATACTATTAAGTTGTTAGTATGAGATCTCTCTAATTTCTCTATGAAGGCACTTAGTGCTATGAACGTTCCTCTTAGCACCACCTTCATTGTGTCCCCTAAGTTTGAGTATGTGCTGCACTCATTTTCATTGGATTCTAGAAAGTCTTTAATTTCTTTTTGGTTCTTTCTTGACCAATTGGTGAGTTAGTAGAGAGTTGTTCAGTTTCCATGAGTTTGTAGGCTTTCTCATCTTTCTGCTGTTGTTGATATCCAGCTTTAAAACCATGGTGGTCTGACAAGATACAGGGAGTTAGTTCAGTTTTCTTGTATCTGTGGAGACTGGCTTTGTCACCAAGTATATGGTCTATTTTGGAGAATGTTCTGTGAGATGCTGAGAAAAAGGTATATTCTTTTGTGTTTCATTGAAATATTCTGCAGATGTCTGTTAGGTCCATTTGTTTTATAATGTCTGTTACCTTCAGTATTTCAGTTTTGGCTGGATGACCTCTCATTTGGTGAGAGTGGGGTTTGAAGTCTCTCACTATCAATGTTTGAGAGTCAGTGTGAGATTTAAATGGTAGTAGTGCTTCTTTTACAAAGGTAAATGCCCTTGGGCTTGGTACATATGTTAAGAATTGAAAGATCATTTTGGTAGACTTACTTTTCTTTTGATGAGTATGAAGTGTCTTTTCCCATCTCTTTTGATTAATTTTATTTTGAAGTCTATTTTCTTAGATATTAGAATGGTTACACGAACTTGTTTCTTAGATCCGTTTGCTTGAAAATTTTTTTTCAAACAATTACTCTGTGGTCATATCTAACCTTGATGTTGAAGTGTGTGTCTTGTGTGACACAGAAGGATGGATCCTGTTTTCTTATCCAGTCTGTTAACCTGTGTCTTTTTATAGGGAAATTGAGTCCATTGATTTTTAAAGATGCCAATGACCAATGATTATTAATTGTTGTTATTTTGGTTTTGTTGTGTGTGTGTGTGTGTGTGTGTGTGTGTGTATGTGTGTGTGTGTTTGTGTATGTGTGTGTGTGTATGTGAGAGAGAGAAAGAGAGAGAGAGAGAGAGAGAGAGAGAAAGAGAGAGAGACAGAGAGAGAATATGTGTGTGCTTCCCTTCTCTTGGGTTTTCTGGGATGAGAGAATATCCCGTGTTTTCACGGGTGTAGTTAACCTTCTTGGGTTGGAGTTTTCTTTCTAGTGTCTTTTGTAGGACTGCAATTGTAGATAGCTATTGTTTAAATTCGACTTTATCATGGAATATCTTGTCTCCATCTATGGTGATTGAAAGTTTTCCTGAATATAGTAATCTTGACTGGCATCTGTGGTCTCTTAGAGTCTGCAGAACATCTCTCTAGGCCCTTCTGGTTATTAGTGTCTTCATTGAGAAGTCAGATGTAATTATAATAGGTCCATCTTTTACTGTTACTTGCTATTCTTCCCAATCATCTTTTAATATTCTTTCTTTGTTCTGTACACTTAGTGTTTTGATTATTATGTGGTTAGGGCACTTTCTTTTCTGGTCCAATCTATTTTGGTATTCTGTTTGTTTCATGTACCTTTATAGGCATCTCTTTCTTTAGGTTAGGAAAATTTTCTTCTATAATTTTTGTTGAAAATATTTTCTAGACCATTGAGCTGGTATTCTTTTTCTATTCCTACTATTCTTAGGTTGTTCTTTTCATAATGTCCCAGATTTCCTAGAAGTTTTGTGTTAGAATTTTTTTAAGGTTTAATATTTTCCCTAACCAATGTATCTAGTTCTTATTTTGTATCTTCAGTGCCTGAGATTCTCTTTTCTATCTCTTATATTCTATTAATTGAGTTTGCCTCTGTAGTTCCTGTTCACTTACCAAGATTTTTCATTTCCTTAATTACTCAATTTATGTTTTCAGTAGAGCTTCTAATTCCATTTTCAGGTCTTGGATGGTTTTACTCATTTCCTTCAATTTTTTTTCTTGGTTTTCTTTAAGGAATTTATTCATTTCCTCCAATTTTTTGTTTGTCTTTTCCTGGATTTTGTTAAGGAGTTATTCATTTCCTCTTTAAGGACTTCTATCATCTCCATAAAATTGGTTTTAAGGTCTTTTTGTGTGTGTGTCCTTCAGATGTGTTGGGACATTCAGGCCTTGCTACAGTAGGATAACTGGGTTCTGTTAGTGACATATTACCCTGGCTTTTGCTGATTGTGTTCTTAGGCTAGTGTCTAGGCATCTGGGTTTGGGGTGATTACAGGTCTAGGTGCTGATTTCTGAGTTTCTCTTTGTTGGTTGAGTGTTTTGTTCCTTGGTTTCTGTTTCCTCTCCGGTTTTCTATCTTGTGTGGTCTATGGTTGAGCAGGGGGTCTCTGCCAAAGTTAGGAGCTGGTACAAGGTGATGAGGAGGGTTGGGAGAATTGGGCATAGGGTAAGGGTCACCAAGAGTCGAGGGGGGGCATTCCACAGGTGAATGGTTTATTTTGACTTCTGGCAGCCGGAGTGGCTTGTGGTCAAGCAGTAGGTCTCTGGCTGATTTGGGCCACATGTTATTATTATAGAAATTCAATAAATCTTTCAAATCTTCTAAAATTTAAGGAAAATGGCAAATATAAAAAAGGTTCTAGAGTTTCCTTATACATTATAATCTCTTCTACAGCTTTTATCTGAAATAATTTGAAGTTCTTTTAAGCATTATCAGAGTTTATTCTCAGCAAGACTCTATAGTGAAGGAAGCCAGTTATAACAAAGTAGGAAACACTACATTGTTATTGTCCGTGCTTGCAAGCTTAGGTCACTCATTATCAAGACCCACAATAACAGTGATATTGCAGACTGACATAAGCAGTCCAGACTGGGTTATCATCTACACAGTATCAGAGATATGCTGTTTTCTCTGTTTGCTTTGCCAGTGACAGGGCATTGCCCCTCATTATGAACTACTATGTCCTTATTTCAGCCAGTATGATGGGCTACAGGGATATGCCCCCTCCTGTAAAAGGCATATATAATTTCCACATCCATATTATATCCTATAGCCAGAATATGGTTACATGTCTATACCCCAACACAAGGAGTACTAGAAAGAGATATTTTCTGTTTTCTGGGTGCATGACTCAAGCTAAAGTCTCTCACTTTAGAAGAAGCAAATGAGTACTGAGAGACTGACAATAGCTTCCAATATAGTACCCTGTGACATTTTTGAGGTATTGCCCTGCCTGCCATGGGCCATCATGAATGTGCAGCTCTGTAGCAGATCATATTCATAGCTGTATCCTTGCCATTTGCTTATATGATCAGTGATTTTCCCATTTGGATCATAGAAGTTGGAAATAGAACATTAAACCATGTCCAGTCTTTTCCTCTGGAGTTGATAGTTCAAAAGTGTGAAATAGAGAGCAACCCCATAATCACCAGGTACTGCTGGATAAATGCTACACCTTTGCTTGCTGTGTGCACAGGCAGTGGCACTGGTTTCTGTTCTTGTTTCTGTACTATGGGAGTTTTCCCCTCCCCTTCTCTTTGTTTTGGGACTTGAAGGCTGACCCATAACGAGTGGCTTTGGTCTCTTGCTTTCAACTGTTTTAGAGATCTTTCTATTCAGACATAAGCCAGAAGAGACTGGTACATTCAACTAAAGATTTCTTTGGGTTTCTACACTGATTGCATTGACAGCCTCACTTCTCTGGAATTGAGGCTAGTAGACTTGGATTCCTTGAGAAGAGAAGGTAAGCATGATGTGAAATTGCTGGAATGATATTGGTGCAGGAAGAAGGTAAGTGGGGTGCCAGGGGCCTGGGACTTACTTCTCATCTTTGCCTTAGCAGTCCTCGCTGAAATCTCTGTGGTACTCTGTTATATACATTGTTAAGAGTTTTTATTTTCTTCTTAAAACCTACACAGACTTAATCTCTTACCACGCTCTTCCTCTTTCACTCTGCTTTGCCCACTGGTCTTTAAAATGCATCCAGGCTGTTTCTGCTATGGCTCGAATGTGCCCTTAGTTCATGTGCTAGAAACAGAATCCCAAAATTCAAGAGTTAATGTTTTTTTTTAAGAGCGGGTGCCTTTGAGTGGTGAGTAGGATTAGAAGAGCTCTTGGAAAGAGCTGGAGATGGCTCAGTGGTTAAGAGCTCTTACTGCTCTTGCAGAGGACCCGTGTTTGGTTCTTAGTGGGCATTTCTAGCAGTGCATAACCACCTGTAGTTCCAGCTCCTGGGGCATCCATCAGATCTAGGCAGATCTGGTGTCTCTGGGTTCACCGGGCACCTGCTCTTACATACAAGCACTTAAAAATAATAATTTTTCTTTCTAAAGAGTTCTTGAGGGCAGGGCCCTCATGATGGCATCAGTGTCTTTACAGGTAGAACTGGAGACAGACAGATGCAGTATATATGCTCTGCAAAACCACTACAAATGATGATGGATCAAGAAGGCCCTCACCACATGCTGGACCCAAGTCAGCACCACCGAAGCCTCCAGAATGTGAGACAGATCAACTTTCCTTCTTTAAAAAGACATTTGTCTTTGGTACATTGTTAGAGAGTAGCAACACACACACACACACACACACACACACACACACACACACACAGACAAGATAACCTCACACACAGGTACACACAACATACACACACACAAAAACACTTATGCAAACACATGCACACATACATATACAAACACACATGCAGAAGCATATACATACAAATACACACACAGATACACACTGTACAGATATTCGCATACATACATGTGGTGTTATATTGTGTCCCCCAGCAAATTGTGCATGCTAATAAAGCTTATCTAAGGATCAGAGGAAAAAGGCAGCTCCTATATTAAACATAGAAGTCAGGAAATGATAGTACATACCTTTAACCCTAGCATTGGGAACCAGAGATTCATCTAGATCTCTGTGAGTTCAAGGCCACACTGAGAACAGAGCCAGGCGTAGTGGCACATGCCTAAAATTCCAACACTAGCTAACCATAAAGGTCTGGAGGTCTGAACAGACAGACAGGAAGTGACAGAGCTGGGCAGAGAGAGGAAGTGAGATGGCAGGGGCAGAAAGATATATAGGTGTGGATATACAAGAAGTAGGTATCTTTGGAGGCTTAGGCGTTGGTGAGGTGAGGTTGGCTGTGGCTTATCCTATTCCTCCGATCTCTCAGCTTTCACCCCAATATCTGTCTCTGGGTTTTTATTAATAAGACCATTTAGCAATTTGTCTTACACATACACTCACAGAAACAAACTCACATGCCCTGTGGTGGTTTGACTAAAAATGGCCCCCATTGGTACGTGGGGAGTAGCGCTATTGGAAGGTTTGACCTCCCTGGAGTAGGTGTGGCCTTGTAGGAAGAAGTGTGTCACCGGGGGTTGGCTTAGAAATTTCAGATGAACCAAGCCCAGTAGTTCATTATCTCTTCCTGCTGTCTATGGATCCAGCCACAGAAGTCTCAGCTACCTCTTCAGCACTGTGTCTGTCTATGTGCAGTCATGTATGTTTTTTTGCCATGATGACAATAGACTAAACCTCTGAATTGTAAGCAAGCCCCAAATGAAATGTTTCCTTAAACGAGCTGCTGTGGTCGTGGTGTCTCTTTTTTGTTTTTGTTTTTTTTGTTTTTTGTTTTGTTTTTTTCAAGACAGGGTTTCTCTGTGTAGTTTTGGTGCCTGTCCTGGATCTCGGTCTGTAGACCAGGCTGGCCATGAACTCACAGAGACCTGCCTGGCTCTGCCTTCTGAGTGCTGGGATTTAAGGCATGCACCACCACTGCCCAGTTCATGGTGTCTCTTCACAACAATAAAACCATTACTAAGATATGCACACACACAGACACACACACACTCATATATACTTAAAGCACACAAACACAAACACATACACATAAACACACACACAGACCCACACACAAATACATACACACACATATACAAACATACATACACACAAACACACACACAGAGACACCCCCCACAAATACACACATACACACACACCTAAACACACATACACACAAACATACAGACACACATACACAAACATACATACATACAAACACACACACAGACCCACCTACACACACATACACAAGCACACATATACAAGTAAACAAAAGCATGTACACACATACACATAATACACACAAGCACACACAGCAAAAACATACAAACACTTCATGGCCTTGGATCTCCATACTTCTGTGTGAGTTTTCTTTCTCAGAGTCATGGGCTTCTTTGGCTTCCTTTATGCCTTCCTACTCGTGTTCTGTGAAGCCTTCTGGGGCCTTGACTCTATCTCCTTCCCTAGTCCGCTTGTTCTGTTTATTACTGGTTCTTCACTTAATTTAGAAGAAAAATTTTAGACAAAAACAAAACAAACCAAAACCAAACAAACAAAAAGGGATTTCAACGGGCAAGGACATTTTATCTGTTACATTCAAGAAGATGTTTCCTGATACCCATGAGTGTTAAACGAAGAATGGTGAAACTTGCTTGGCATAAGCAGGACAACCGGAAGTTAAGAATCCCTCACAGAAAGTGGTCAGAGAGACTCACATGACTGGAACTCAGGAGAAACTGGACCTTAGATCCAAGAAAGAGGGTTAGTGGGCATCAGGTGGTTTGCACCTAAGAAATGGAAGGTATAGTTTCTCTCTCTTTTTTTCTCCTCCCTCCCTCTCACTCTCTCTCCCCCCACCCCCGTCTCCCTAAACACACAAGGTTAAATGAAGATATATTTTCTAAACTTGAGTGCTAAGCATGTTTTTATGGAACCTTGAATGGACACAGAGGCTATTCCAGCCTCTTCCTGCTATTCATGTCTCAGTGTTGTGGCATAGCTTGGATAGTGGTTGAAAGTGATGTCACCTTGCCAGATGGCTGCTGTAGGAGACTAGCTTTAGGAAGTGCATGGATCAAAAAAGGTTCAATTTAAGCATCAACCATGATTTAGGTAATAGGAAAATTCAAGTTTGTGTGTGTGTGTGTGTGTGTGTGTGTGTGTTCATTTGTGCTGGCTGCTATACAATAATTGAAATGGATAATTTATAACTAATACACCTTTATGTTCACAGTTCTGAAAGCTTGCAAGTTCAAGATCAAAATCAGAATGCCAGAAGAGTTGATGTCTGGATGGGTCACTTTCTGCTTTCTGGAGAAAAGGAGTGGAGCAAGGAATGGTGTGATAAAAAGAGTACTGTCCCCGATCCCTCCTGTGGGGCACTGAACTATTGCAGGGCAGAACCGTTGTGACTTAGTCACTTCTCCCCAGGCCCTGCACGCTGGTATTACTACAGCTGATGTGAAGCACAAGAACACTGAGGGGCACATGCACCTACACTGTACTAGTGATTTAAAGGATCACACACTACATATGTGTACTATTGGTAAATAAATTTCATGCCTGTGTTGTGAGTTTATCGTCACTTCTGTCTTCCTTCCCTTCTGACATGTACGAACATTTTCCCATGTATAATTGCCTTCTTGATAAAGGGATTGGGAACGGCCTGTTCCCTATGAATTAGACTTATCTATTGTGTAGCCAGTTATCACATGTAGCTCCATACACTTCAGTCACACCATAGTATGAGTCATGACCTAATAGATGTTATGGTAGCCCAGCTTCTGGAGGAATTAGTACGAGTAAAAGGGATTGGCTAAGGTTAAGATGACTGAAACAATTATCCTCCGATTACAAGAAGTAAAGTTTCAATTCAAGTACTTTTAACTTTTGGTTGAAGAGAATTTTAAGTTAATTGGAAAATACATAAAAAAGAGAAAATATTAAAATACTGAACAATTTAAGAGATCTAAAAGCACCATTTATTGCATGACTGTAGGTGTAGTAATTCAGTAACATCATGGAGAGAATGGTGTCCATCCAACCTTGAGAACAAAAAACCAAGTGACAAGATGCCAGTAAATACCAGAATTCATTTTCAATGAGTGGTAATGGCTTCTGTATACCTAAGTGAAGCTGATAATCATAGGGAACAGTTTTGAAATCTAGGATCTCAGTTGGCTTGGGATATACATACACCCCTCTTCCAACAATGTACTTGGTAACTAGGAGCCTTGTCTGCATGTATTGTGCACACCACATTTTTATCAATATGCCTAGCAACATGTTAACCATTCAGGACCTCTGCCTACATCAGTGCTTTCGACAATGAAATAAAATCACTTCCCTTAACAACCACTTGATAACATCCTATTTCTATTCGAACGTATATTGGATCCATCTTGGAAACAAAAAAAAAAGACTGACCAATCTGGCCTAGACTATTTTAGCTGCATGCCTGGTTACGGCAGAGTGCATCATCTGAGTGAACTCTTAGGGTTCTATATATATCATCTATATATCATCTTGTACCTATGTACAGTTGCACATGCATATAATTAAAAGAAATGCTCTGTGGGAAAGATGTGCACTGTGAGCAATGGCTCACAAAATTCAAGCCTGTCAATCAGAACAGAGATTCACCTGTGTTACAGCCCTTGGCAACCAAACCTCTTGTATTGAATTCCATAAAAGAAAGCTCCAAACAATAAATGGGACCCTTGAATTTTCTCACCCATGGGGTCCACCGTCACTCCTGACAGTGTATCTAACCTGATACACTGTGATAACTTTGCTTTGGAATAAAGTTTCCTTACTAATTTACAAATCTGTGTTCATTTCAATTCCTTGAATAGGAGGTCAAGAAACACCAGCTCAGACTCCAACCACTGGTCATATGAGTTTGCTAATTATAACTAAACTTCTCCCTCTAGTATATTAGTTTCCCCCTGTCTTTAAGTACAGAATGTTCTTAAAGCTTTGGTCTCATCCATTCTAAAGAGAAACCATCATTTCTAAAGATCACGTCTTCCCTTTGCCTGAGAAAGTGTCTTGGATGGCTCTGGTTGTTAGTTGACATGTATTCCTTTCCTTGTTTTTGTTTTCATTTGTTTTGTTTTGTTTCAGTTTCTTACAAGGATTTAAAGTCCCTCTCTGCTAGTTATTATGGCACACATATATAATCTCAGTACCAGGAGGCTGAGGCAAGAAGATGGCAGGTTTGCAGTCAACCTGGGTTACACCGAAGAGACCTTGTCTCAACAAACCAACTGCAAACAGCAAGAATTCATTCCTTGCTACTCTAAACACAGATGAGCCACTTTATGTTAGAAATTCCTATGCTGAAGCAGGTTTCATGGGGAAAGCATCTTGGCAAGCTCTCAGGCTTTGAATTCAAACCTCAGCTGTTGACACTACACATATATATCTATGCAACCGTGTTCTGACTCAGCATCTTCATGTGGATGGGAGTAGCAGTCTAGGAGTTTCATTCACTAAAGGGTGCAGCACAAACAGAATGCACTGAGCCACACCTGACATACACACAACAAATAAAATTATTAGTAATCATTACTCAAACACAATAATCCTACAGAGAAAATAATCTTCATTTTCTAGACCATGATACCATAGTTCATAATGGTCCCTTTTCTGCCTTCTCTCTCCCCCCCTCTCCATCTCTCTCTCTCTCTCTCTCTCTCTCTCTCTCTCTCTCTCTCTCTC
>CABHPQ010172607.1:0-24248 GCA_902168405.1 Peromyscus aztecus | reverse complement strand
ACACACACACACACACACACACACACACACACACTATATTTATATATATATATATAATTTAAATATATTATTTATATATATTTAAGTATGATATATATATTAAAGCTATGCTCTATATTCACTGATTTCAAACAACAAGGGGATATCCCCAAAAACATTACAGCTGTATAGAACATGTACAGATTTTGGTTTCTTATCATTATTCCCTAAATAATGCAAGACACCAACTAGTTTCATAACACTCCCATTGTTTTTGGCATTATAATTTAGAGATTATTAAAAGTATATGTCCATGGGCTGTAATTAGATACAATGTTGTATGTAAGAGATTCGAGTATCCGGACTTAAGGACTTAATCTTTTGTGGATACTCAGGGTTCATTGTTGTTGCTAAAATTCATTCCCTGGTAGAGTTGCAAACAATGTCTATCCTTCCTTCTAAGGTTTCAGCCACAAACAAAGGTATGATTCTACCAAAGTTCACTCAGAAAAAAAAAAATGAATTTATTAGGTTTACTTCCAGAGCAGTGGGTGAGGGTTATAGACAGGAACATAGGCGACAGCCACACTGGAAGGTCTGAAGCCAGCAAGGATGGTGGCTTCATAAAGGAAGCTCTCTCCTCATCTTTTCCCTGCTGTATGCTCTATATCTTCTCCTGAGACCATGAACCGTTAGGGGAGGGTTACATACAACTGGTTGGGAGCAGTGGCTGGCTACTCGGGGGAGGTATGAGGAGCCCTGCTTCCATGAGGGAAGATGAATTGCCAACAGACAGTCTTTCCAAAGCAGGCCCTGAGAGGTCCTGGTGATGTTTGCAGTTTAGCTCACAGAACAGTGCGGCACGACACTGTGTTCACCTGAGTGAATACAATGGATCCTGAGTGTGATTGCACACAAAACTGAAAGTCTGACCGCAGCACGGTGCCACTAAAGAACATGTGGGCTTCATGCTCACTTCCTCTTCAGCTGAAAACTGTTGATAATAACCTTGAATTTTTTAATGATACGGCGACCACCGAGATTTCAGAACGGTAAGGCGATGGCTTCCCTTTGATTAGTTATAACCCTCAGGAAGCTGCAAAGGCTCTCCTAAAAGGCAATACCAAAATTATATCTAAGACATACTTATTTTTAACAAAAATGGCATTTTTAACGAAAAATAAATAATCAGAAATAAGTGTAGGAGTATTTAAAATAATTACGTGTATAATGTTAATATTTTAGTAATATGAAATCTGAATGTATTTCATACTTGAAATACTGCCTTTAGAAGAATTGAGCCTATGACAATACCCGGTAAATTGTGTGATTCTAACATGTTAATTGTGTAATTGGTTATTTTTTGTTATTTTCATTTATAATTGACTAACTCCGAATTTAATTTGGACGTTCAAGAGAATGTGGGACTAACCATTTAACTGACAAAAGATATTATAATAAATTATCTTGGAAGGTTTGTCATTCAGAGCATTGGGAAACTTTAATAGGGAACAGGAAATAAGTCAATTTGTAAACAGTTTAGGATTTTTAGAAAGTATTTTGGAAATGGAACAAATTCATTGTTTTAATGCTTTATAAAGTTCTTCTTGAATTTGCTATTTAAAAAAAATGATATGCAGGGGGAAGTTAAATACTTAAGAAAAATCAAGTGGGGCCTAGTGGTTGAGGCTTACGATCCCAGCATTAGAAGAGTCATAGTCAGAGGGGACTGAGTTCGAAACCAGTCTGGAGAAGACTGGCTCAAAAGCAAAGCAGAGCCCTAAAATCATTATATTCAGAATTTTAGTATCTTACGGGTTTGCTTAGGCAATCTTCGTCTTTCATTAGTGATTGCACGAAGGTTTTCCTGTACACACACACAAACACACACACACACACACACACACACACACACACACACACACAAAGAATTTCACACCTTTAATGGCTGGATTGCTCATTTAGGTTCTCATTTTGTTGTTTTTTTAAAAGGTGCTTGTTGCAGAAGTGGGGAGCATGGATGCTATTCTCTGAGGCTGTCAGGCTCCTGCAGGGCGGGCAGTAACGAGGTGCCTAGCCCACGCACCTGCAGCCAGAGCTGGCGACACCAGAGAGGCACATTTGTTCCTTTCCCGCCCAGGATGCGGGAAGCTGGGGTCCCAGGGCGGCTGTGATGACCCACCCACCCGGGCTGGACCCGCGGCTGCCCGGCGCCCTCTCCACCTGCGCGCCGCGAACTGTCAGCGACCACTGATTTATACGACCGATTTACCTTCTGCAGGGTGTAATTATGCTCATAGTTAAGAATTAATCAGGTGAAAGAATTATGGAATAATTATTCTCCGGACTTTGAAGGACAAACTAAATGGAGTCGCACGTTGAGGCGCCCGCCCCGAGTTCTAGGGGGAGTTTTCTCAGCTAGCTGTGGTCTTTGTAAAAGAGAGATCTCCCTAGGAGGGTAACCCCTTTTCACCCAGCATAAAAGGGGGTGGCGGAGGTTAGGAAAGAATAAAACAAAAGCAAAAGCCAACCCTCCCAGGGCGGGTTTTCTGTGCGTCTGACCGCAGTAGCCCAGCGGCGCCTATGGCGCAGTCCGCATTGCAGAGCACCCATTGTTTCCATTAAAGGTCCGCCTCTCAAGAGTGGCTCCGCTGACTTTCATTTTCTAAACTGTGCACTGATTAGGTGCTCACTCCAGTATTTTCTTTGTGAGGAGAGGGTCTGCTAGCTAGTTCCCAAATTGTTTCCCAAATTGCTGCAGCATTGTCCTCCCCATACAGCCGTTTCAGAACAGACGATCCCAATTGGTAGAATTGTGTGGTACCTATGAGGACTTCTAAGAGCCCCATGACAATGACCTTACAATCAGATCACATGTTTTTAAAGAAACGTGATTGCTACAGACACAGGGGGAGGAACAGGCTGAATGAGATTATCTGTGTTATTATGCTGTACTGGAAGCATACATACCCTCTCCCTCACAAGATATCATCAAATCCTCACAATGCTTCATAATCAGAAGGAAGGGCCTCTGCCATCCATACTCCCAAATGCCTGTTTTGTAAGTCATTCAAGACGGTGCAACAGCTGAGGTCTGGACAGGTAGTTCAGTGACTAAAGGTACTTGTTACCATGCCTGAGACTCCCTCCATTGAATCCACATAGTGGAAAGAAAGAACTTCAGCAAGTTATCCTCTCATGTTCACATGTGAGTTGTGGCACACCATAAATAATAAATAAATAAACAAGCATATAATCTAAGAACACAAACAGCATATAGTATGTTTGAGAAGGCCCCACTTGGTCTTGTACTGCATCTTTCTTCAGCTTCCTGGGTCCTCCATGCCTTTCCCTTGCTTTTGCAAGTTTCTACCATTAGCCCTTGGACTGCCCCCGTGGCAAGGTGTGGAGATTCTCATTTGGATAACTTATGGCCTCTGAAAACATCTTATTTTCATGAGCTGGTCATCAGTCCTTAGTTCCCTACCAAGTAGAAGTTAGACCCTAGAGGAAATTGTGAAATTTCAAGGAGCGGCCTAAAGGTAGAAATAGGATATTCAAGAATTCTACAGACCAAATAATGCCCCTCTGTATTTCTTTTGTACAGTTCTGAAAAGAGAAAGGAGAAAACCTGTCCATGGTACAGGTTTGAATGAAATAATCACAGAAGCTTCTACAGGTAATGAATCTTAGAGCGTGTTCCTCCAAGTCAGCCGTGGGGTTGCAGTCCTACCCCGTTCCTCACATCTGGCTTTCTGTTGAACACTGGACTCCGCTCTGCATCCTACCAGGTGTCTGCTTCCCCAAACCTGAGCCCACCACAATCCTATGGAGACCTCAGGACCAGAGCAAGGTGAAAGCAGGGGGTTTCCACGGTCTTGACACCAAAGTCCTGTCAGGAAGTCATGCAAGCAGGCACAGTATGGAGGATGGCTCCTATCTCATCGTTTCTGCCTCCTCAGATTTCCTATCCCAGTGCACCTGCCATCGACTTCTTCATTTTCCTCTATTCTTTCCACTATGCTGTTCCATGAAGACAGGCACCTGCACTCGTAATATGCATTGTGTGGGAGAATGTAATATCCCTGATTGAGAGCCAGGAGCCAGGAGCCAGGAGCCGGGTTCTCATTCTGGTGCTGGCTCTGATTCAGTCCAGGCCCTGGTCCCCAGCATCCCTTTGGCCTCTTTGGTTTCTGGGCCAGCACAATTTCTGTCTGGAATATAATTCTCATGAGAAGGTGTCTTCTCAGGAACCTGCCATGCACATGGATGCCCAGTGACAATGACATTTTGCACATTTGGCTTAGCTGAGAGTTTCCTTATCTAATCTGACAGGAGACTATGGTAACTTTTTAAAGTATGTGGCTAAATATAATGGAGAGGCTCCATTCTAAGGAACTCACTGTGGTAAATGCAAGACTCAATGAACCTTCTCTAGGTTCATTTGTTTTGTCTCTGCATATGGAATCTACATCTACCCAGACTGTGGCAGAGCAGAAAGCACAACATATTGTTTTAATTATGTGTAATTATTGTGTCATTATACTTACTGGTTTCCTGAGCACTAATGAAATATATGAAAAGTAAACAAGTGAAGATGTATTTTGTTTGTATTTTGTTGTGGTGAGATGAGGTTTTACTATGCAGACCAGGCTGCTGTGCAACATGTGAGGCTTCTGCATCAGTATCTCAGGTACTGGGATGTCAGACATTTGCCACTACATCCATTTTTTGGTAAGACCAGCTTCATCTCCAATGGTCATCACCATACTTGTTTGACATCCTCAACATGTAAAGAAAGCCATACTAAATTATTCTAGACTAACCTTGAATTTACCATTTAATTGTCAAGAAGATTTCATTTCTGCAGTTCATTTTTTTCAAGTATTAATCTATTTTTTATCTAAACCGTATTGGCTGAAGAATCTTTCTCAAAACAAAAAAGTATTCTAAAAATCCCAAGCAAAAAGAAAAATATTATAAAGAAAGTATATTCAAATACTTCAACACATTTATCAAAATGTTTAAAAATATGCAATATGCATGTACCTCTAGATGACAAGATCTTTTACTTCAATAGTTGCTATAATTTCAAAGTGATGAACATACATTTTTATAAAATCATAAATTTTAAATGGGACAGAGTGAAAATTCATAATCATTGTGTTGATTGCAGATTATCCTTCCAAAGAAAGGCACAACAATGTGAAGAAGCTGGAAGGTAGTGTAGGCTGAGTCACCCAGTCAACCACAGCCTTTGAATCTGCCTGTACTCACACATATCATTAAGCAAAGAGAAACCATCTTTACAGTCTTCTGCAAAAATCCCTGACCTAAATGATGAATGGACATAAGAAAATATTTGTTTTATGCTGCTAAATTCTAGAATGTTTGTTCTAAGGATGATGACCATAATACTATAATAAAACAAATGTATGTCCTAAAAATGATTGTCCTCTGTGCAGTTCTAAGGCTCGGGATAAGAGATCCAAGAGAGGACAAGGTCTGTGTGTCCAATAGGGTCACTGAATGGATAGTGTCACCGATGGGTGAGGTGAAAAATAAAGAGCCAGGTAGAATTTTGAGCTCAAGGAAGGTATAGACTATGAGATATATTTAGGCACGCTTTTCCCCCATGCTTATGAACTTTCACTCACATGATTGAAATGCAGATAAGGAACTCAAAATAATAATAATAATAATAATAATAATAATAATAAAATCTGCATTACAGATGAAGCCTGAGATAACTGTGTGTATAGAGTGATGAAAGCCTTCACTTTGGTGTCTCATTTACATAGAAAAATTGACAAGAAAAATATGTAGACAGTGAAACTGAGAGGATGGAAGAGGCAGAGGAATTTAGGAAAGAAAATTATATATATAATAATTCCTTCACAGTCTCAGGTATTTTAATAGTGGGTTCTCCCACTAAGAATACCTTCTGGGAATGCAAATAGGATATGGGAAGGAAAAGAGAGATTGCAAAATCACAACCAGGTGAAAATGGATGACTATAAAACACTGCTGATTCTGGAAATTAGGAGAAAGCAAACTGTCTATCGTTTCCTTCCAAGAATACTCAAAAAGCTTGGCTCTTGTCATCATGCCGTAGATGACTTGTGGTTGTAAGCCAGTAAGGGTTGGTTTGCAAGGAACTCCTTGTCCTGTGGTTCTGTGGTTGGCTGCTTAGTGGTTCCCTGTGCCTGCCGCTCAGGGGCTGTTGCGGTTTGCGGTCTTCCCCACACTGTGATTTTTTTTTTTTTTCTAGTTGGTGGTTTTACACTTCTTTCACTTTAAACAGTCCTTGCAGCTGTTGGTGGGCCTGCTTCAAATACCTATGACTGTTCCCTGCAGGAGTCTTTGCTGGCTTCTTGGCTTGCTTTGGTCTCCCTTCTGAGTGTTACAGCTTTCTCTATCAGCTGCAGCAAATTACGATGCACTTGGATTAAAAATAAAACAAAATTTTTAGCTTACAGATCTAGAGGTGAGAAGTTTGAAGTGGTTCTCTAGGTGTCCGTGTTTTTTTTTTTTTTTTGTTTTTTTTTGTTTTTGTTTTTTTTGTTTTGTTTTGTTTTTTTCCCCTGCAAACAATCTATTGTCAATTACAGTTTCTGCAGGCTCTCCACATGGTTGGGCTCCTCATGGTTCTTAAATCTTTCCAGTCAGGGCTACTAGCTTTTTCTGCTGCCACTTCCCTGGTTCTTGCTCTTTGCCTCCCTGCTGTGCTTGCACACTGTGATGACATTTGTCCAGCCAGTTAATCTACAAAATCGATACACATTAAAGTCAGCTGATTAGCAACCTAACTTTTTTCTGTAATCTTGATTTCTCTTTGTAGAGCAACAGAGTATTCACAGGTCAGGAGGATTAAGATGTAGCCAGTCTTTGAAATCCTCAATCTGCCTATTCCACCTAGGAAAACAGAATAATTTTCCATGAAAAAGAAAACTATCAAAAACAATGTAGAAAATTATCTCAGTCTTTTCTATGTATCAGAAGACTATAATCTTTGCATCAAAAACTTTTGCTAGCTTTGGAAGCATTTTCTCTTGAAATTTCTGGAAGGCTGAATTTTTATGTGCATATTTTTTTGTTTTTACTAGAGCAATTTCTGAACAAGTCTGTATACATTCAGATAGGAGAAGGGTGGATTAACTATCTTATCAAAGACTAACTAACAAGTTGATGGTAGATCTCAGTGTTCCTACTCTGTCTCTACTTGAAGTAGGCCATGTATGCAAAAAGCTACAGGGACATTGCAGAAGCTTAGGTTGAGTCTAAATTAGTATCCACTTTCCCCAAGAAGTTGGCATCAAGAAGGATGCTTTTGCTAGTTCTGCTTCAGGACAGAGGTAGGAGTAAAGGACTTCATCAATCTGCTGAATTAAACGGTACTTAGTCATCATCTGTTAGGTGTCTTGCACTTCACCCGAGGCCATTAACTGTGACTTGTACTCCGTTATTTCCCAGTCTTGGGGTAAGTTCTAAATCATCTTCTGATCCAGAAGGGCAGGAGGTACTATGGTCTCTACAGAGAGAGGGATTGATTGAAAAGGCATTGGGTACACTGGGGTGCTTCTGGAAGAGGCATTGCCATGACAAACCAACTAATGAAAGCCTGGACTACATTTTAGCTTTAGTTTAATGCAAGTCACTGGCATGGCCTTGATAATGGTATGGATATGAGTATATGTGAATTAAATGTGACAAAAATCACATCATTTTAAATATGTGTGGCATTGCCTTGTGCAAAGTGCTGGTCTGAAACAGGCAGAGAAAGCTTTAGGCATTCATAAGGCCAAGCCTCTTATTGCCTCTGAGCCTCAGGGCTGGCCTCAGGCTTGGCGGATCTGTTATATTTGATCTGAGCCCCAAGGACTGTGAAGCCTTGCTATGTCTGGTTTTCCTTCTTTTTCTTACTCCTAGGCATCAAAATTTTTATTATAAAGGCCTTCATCCTGAGCTCACTCTCCCAGGTCTGTTCCCCCTTTCCCAACCTTACCAGTACCTATTTTCATGGTTTCCCAAGGGAGTTTATGAGTTGACAGAGGGTTATACAAGAAACAAGAATATATCTAAGTATGGGAATTATAGAATATTATTTCTATTAGGACCCACTGGGATCCACTAGCATACCCTCTTTGCAGATCTCTGTTTCCTGCCTCACTGAAGTGTCTGAAATTCAAAAGTCAAGCTTGATAGTCTCCAGGAGTTATTAATTTTATAGTATGATAGATTATTTTGAATATATATATATATATATATATCAAGGATTAACAATAACTATCTAATTTCGAATTAAGGAAACACAAACTGGAGGGCTATTCTGGTGGCCTCTGGGGCCTCTTCATGTCCCTGATACTCTGGAAAAGTTTACAATCATGGGTCTAAATTTCTCACATTCTAGATGAAACCCAAATGTAATGCAAGATTAAAGCTTAAATTTCCCAACTTGGCCCAGGCTTTGTCCCTCTAAATCATGCCAGGGACTTTCCTCTTTCTCTTGCAAGGTCCCTGTCATGTTCTAGGGAGAGCCCTTCCTGACCCCTATCATGATTAATGTGTCTTCTGAAGCATGCGGTCTGATTATGACCTGTGTTGTTATATTTAATTACAAATCTCATCACGGCCTGGCCATGGCACTGTGCAGCCCTCCCCTCAGTCACCTTTGTGGGATCTGACTGCCTCAAGGTCTGTCTTTATGATTTACTCTAAATTGTTTTAGAATCATAGACTTCTGGGGCTCGAAGGGAGGTTAGAGATCATGAAGTTCAATCCCCTCATTTTTACAGATAAAATTACAGAGGCCCAAGGAGAATAAGTCATCATCCAAAGGTCATTTAGTAGATATGGGACAGAACATGGGATGCTGATTCCTCAATGACTGTTGTCTCTCTGCCAGGCTACCCTGCTAGGCAACACAGTGTAAAACACTCTCTGCCCCCTCCCTGGCTCTACTCTACACAGTGACAGCTTCATAACACCCACGGGTTGTATTGTACTAACTCCTCAGAGCTAAGTTAGTCACAAATTCAATCAGAGATGGCGAGGTTGTTTGGAGTTTGGAGGAAGATGCTCGATGGGATTGTTCACCTGTGTGGGCCCTGACTTTTGCAGATACACTGTTGGAGACTAACCTGTCTATGAAGGAAGATCTGAACTTAAGTGAAAGTGCCAACTGTCAAATAAAATCAAATCCTGGCATAGGAACAGAGAAACCCCTTTTAAAGTTGTATTGTGAGAAGATTATTGCTCCGGGACAGAGGGGCTACTACAGTTGGAAGAAGTTGAGTGCAGCACGGGACAGGCTTATGCTGGAAAGGGGCATCTAGAAGGTCCTGTGTGAAAGGGCTTGAAGCTAGAAAGGACAAGGTGTCAGGACATGGTAAGTGGGAAGACAACTCCCCTTCCCCCTCTGGTGGTCTGCTGATTTTCAGGAGAGTTCTGGAGTCAACTCCTCCAATACAGGCTTTGGGTATGGGTAGATTGAACCCGAGGTCCTGTGTGCAGAGAAGTCTATGGCTACTGGTAGATCAGATTATCAAATATTTTGTCCAGACATATTTTGGTCAGTGAGGACCCTAAAGTATAAGATTCATAAAACAAATAATAGAAATTTGGCGGGTCTCTGCCTTTGTTGCAAGTAAACAAGGAATTCACCTGTTGGAGGCTTATTCATCAAAGGTGGAAGGGTGTTTCTTTCTTGCACATCATTTCCTGGAAAACATACAAAGGGGTCTTTCATCATCAAAACTCTTCCCAGAAATCCAGCACTTTGGTAAAGTTTAACATGCCTGTGATTAGTAACGTTCATATATTTTTTTCAATAAGGTTTTCTCATATCATATTGCCTTATTTCTTATTTTGCATAGAAGATGTAGTGGTGCGCATTGAATTAGAGAAAGTTAATACAACAATTAGCATTTGACAGTTCCATCTCTATCTTCTTTGTTGTTTTTTTGTTTTGTTTGTTTGGTTTGGTTTGGTTTTTGGAGACAGGATTTCTCTGTGTAGCCCTGGATGTCTGGGAACTGACTCTGTAGATCAGGTTGGCCTTGAACTCAAAGATGCCCCTGCTTCTGCCTCCCAAATGTTGAGATTAAAGGCAGGGGCCACCACTGCCCATCTTGTCCCTATTTTCTAAACATAGGTGTAAACATTCACTTATTCCATGGAGTGTACAATGAACACATAAGGAGACATACCTACTGTATTTATTTTCTTCATATGTAATAAATAATGTCTTGAATTAAGTTGATTCAGCAGGTTCTAAGCATGTGAGCATTTGACTGTGTGAAGTACAGTATGCCCTTGAATTTGCCTTAGAAATAGGTCAGCCATGAATACTAATTTATAATATCGTCTTGCAAGTGCTATGCATTAAGTCCTATTTAATGTGAGGCTGCAGAGTCCCTTGCAGCTAATTCTAGGACCAGAAGGGTAAGTGACAGCACTGATTCTACTTTTGTAGAAGTTCTCTAGCAGTCATCAGGGGAGGTGTGCTGATTCCCATTGCTCATAACTAGCTCCTGAGAATCATCATGGAGAATCTACAGTTATGTAAAAGATATTTGCCATGATGGTAAAAAAGTAAAAAGAGTCAAAGTGACTACTAGAGGTCAGAGTATGAGACAGTCTGTTCTGGCTTTGATCAAATCAGCCCAGCCATTGCAAAACACAAAGTCACAAAGTCATCTTCAAACTTAGTGACTGAACTGAAGTGGGCAACAGGTTTAGCACTAGCTTAATGCATGCTGAATAAATGCTCCCACACTTATTGTAGAGAAAAAGACAGCTTTTTTTAAACAAAGGATTAATATTTCCCTTTAAAACAATCACTGCAGTCAAATTTAACCCAGAGATATAAAAAATGCAAGTTACCATTGTACCTTCTGCCCAGGGCTTGCACAGCATCCCTCTATGCTCCTAGACAGCACGGGCGCACATCCTGGGCTGTTGGCAGGACTTGTTTTATCTAAGGCTAAGTAGGTCACTACCTGGTTTGAAGGTCTTTCAAAATGCTCTTTCCAAGACCTGCCTGCACCAAAATGCAAAGTAGTTTGAAGGAAAAAGAATGGTGAAACAAATTAATCCATCAGTAGTCTGAGATTCAACTTGGTGAGCTGGTTCAAATTCTGCATAGGGCAGGAAAGACATTCTTTGTCAAATAAGAACTGAATGGCAAAGACAGCTTGCCTAGGAATTACTAGTCTTGTCTCCAGTCTACTAAAGTCTTGCCTAGGGACTACTATGTGTTAATCTCATAACTGTTCTCTCAGTTCCCTTCTTCCCTGTCCTTCCAACTAGTTTTAGAACTTATCTCTATCCCTCTAGAGAAGAGAAACTTCCATCTACCTGAGGCTAACCTCTTCATCTGTACTATCCCACACTTAGTCTTACCTGAAATATTTCTCCATCACTTGTGTTTCTTGCTTATATGATCAATACCACTTCTCCATCTATTCCTTATCTTCAACTTCAAAGTCAGTACTGATGTGTCTCTCCTTAAACAAAGAAAGAAAATAAATACCCAACTCTGCACACATTTAAAAAAGTTTTTAAGGTCATCCTCTGCAAGTGACTGTCCCACAATCTAAAATAGGCATTTTAGAAGAGTCACTAGAAATTATTTACACAAATAACTTGTTAATACCCTGACCAACCAAGCCTCAGACCCATTGACGTTTTGTGGGGAGTGGAGGAAGCCCTGAGTGTGTGAAGACCTGAGTGGGCATGTGTTGTGGGAGACACAGGCATGGATATATCAAGGACCATAGCTTCATACTCATGAGAAAATGGCCAAGCCTGTGCCCCCCACCCAGGGTAAGGTTCAGGGGAACACAAAGATTAATAGTATGTGAAGAATATGTCCACCATAACTTTCTTCCTCTGAATATTTACAGCCTGAAGACTGCTCCCCTACAGAAACTGTTCCTGTTCAAGATTAGCTAATAGCCTGCTAATAGCTGGTTGATTCAGCTATATATTATAATCCTGCCCCCTTGTTCAGTTGTTTGTAATTACTCAAATTCTCTGTTCAACTGTATATAACAATAAGTATGCTGAACATCCAGGGTGCTTCAGTTTCTCCATCAAAAAGTTCAGTTTCTTCCATGTGTATGTCTGTGTTTTTCTTAATTCTTTGCCCACCTAATTAGGTCCAATCCCTGGAGCCATGCATACAAGAGGTTTATTCTTTCTGTATAGTGTCATGATTGGTGTGAACTGCCAACTTGGCAGCATCTAGAATCACATGGAAGATGGGTCTCTGGGCATTCCTATGCTGAAATATCTTGACCACATTAACTTATGTGGGAAGATCTATGCACTATGGGTGGCATCATTCCTTAACTGTGATCCTGGACTGTGTAAAATGCAGAACCTAGCTGTCCCTCTGCTTAACTGTAGTTGGAATATTGCTAGCTCCCTCAAGTTTCTTATGCTTGAATTGTAAAACTAAAGTAACCCATCTATCCCTTAAGTTGATTTTGTCACAGTATTTTAAACTTTCAATTATATTTTTATATTGTGTGTGTGTGTGTGTGTGTGTGTGTGTGTGTGTGTGTGTGTGCATGTGCACACACTAATGCCATTTGCACATAAAGGTCAAAGGACACCATTCTGGAGTCAGTTCTCTCTTTCCACTGACTGTGGGTCTGATGATCACAGTTGGATTATACCCTTCAAACTCTCTATGATGTTTGCACATTGTTGACTCCTGTTGAACTCTCTTTCTCTCATATTCCTCTACTCATATTTTCTCTTGTGTTTGGCCCTGCCCTGTTTCCTGAATTATCTTTTCTACCCCAACTTTTCTTCCTACAAAGTCTGACCACACTATGAAGTCATATCTATATCACCAACTACATACACGAGGTCAGGCTTCTCTATGTTCCAGCTTTACATATACAATATCCTACCTTACTTTGGGATAATAATTCCAATATATTCTTAAGCAAAATTTTTATATTGGAAACATTCTACTTGTGCCATTTCAAATCATTCTGTATCATATCATTATTCCAATAATTATCCAAGAAAAGTAGACATACCTTTGATTCTTTCTCGTGTTCCTTGTAAGTTGAAGTAGCATGATGTTTACTGACCAAATGCTTTTCATTCTACTTTATTCCTTTTAATTCTTACATCTCCTGGCTTACATTAAGTTTCTGAAATTTTTAATATGTGTTACAGTCCTAAATCAGTGTCTGTTTTCCCTCAAATCTTATCATTAACATTCTATATAATACTTATCCAATAATCTTTCCCTAAAATATCTTGAGTTTAACAAATTCACCTAGTGAATTTATCAAATTCCTTTCCCTACTCTGGGTGGGCTTACAAAATAGCAATAATGACATTGTCAAGAATGCAGGAACTACCTCATATAATATCATCAAATTGTCAGTGTTTACTATACATGTTTCATCTGGATTGTCTCCTTCAGAAAACATAAGCTTGTTAAGAACAGGTTATCAAGCCCAAGATTCAGCTAATCAGCTAAGTAAGCTTTTGAAACTACTAGCTTCTAAGCTAACCCCAAACCTTTCAGGAGTGCCAAGAATTATCCCCTGAAAATGCATACCATAAACTGGGAGCAAAGTCTCTTGAATAATTGAATTTGTCCTTACAAGTGTACATATATCCATTTCCTGCATGTATGCAATTTGTTGTGATTGCTCTCACTCTCTACTCTCCCTTCTCCCTCCCACCTCTGCTAAATCTGCTCCACCTCTGTATAGGTCCCTTTCCCATGTCCATATCATTTTGTTTTCTTTTGTGATCCATTGAGTTTTTCTAGAGCCATCTGTATGATCAAGGGTTTGGAGCTACCCAATGGAGCCTTGTGAGCTTAACAATGGATACACATATGATGAGACTAACCCCCCATTCTTCAGTATCCATGCACACTGATAATTCAGCAGGGAGGGGAAGGGTTCCATGAGTTCCTCCCCATCTGGCTACTGACAAGCTCAATCGTGTACATGCTCAGTGCGGGCAACCACAGCTTCTTTTCATTCATAATTAGAATGCCTGTGCCATGCCCTTTCTTTTCTTTTTAGTCCATCTAGCACCTGTCCTGGAGAGACACCATCAACCAAATCAAAACAGAAAAATTGTTCCAGTGTTAGAACCTTGGTTATGAAGAGTAAACTTGGAATACAAAAGCAGCAGGTGGACATTGGCACATTTGGACCTTCCTCTTTACAATGAGCGCTGGAATCCTTAGAGGGCAGAAGGGCATTCATATGGTGATTCTTTACATATGCTACCTCATCACTCAACACACTGATCTTTTCTGATTCTCCAGAATTTGAATATAGCCTTGTCTCCACCTCATTACTCTTTCCTTGCCCATCTGGTCATCTTTTATACATCCTGTTGGATTTTGTTCAAGGAATGTAAAGGAACACTTTCAATAACTGCTGAAAGACTATTCATTGAGTAATGAAACTAATTCATTCCAACTTCATTCTAAAGTTGACCGAATGCCTCCTCTAGGATGTCCTTCATGTTTTCCTTTAAGAGTCTCTCTCTCTCTCTCTCTCTCTCTCTCTCTCTCTCTCTCTCTCTCTCTCATGTGATAGTTAAAAGATCCAAGTTGCCACTGCTGGTTCTTGTTCATGGTTATAAATGTGTGGTATATGAGCTATTATTCTGAGCAGGAAGATAATTGGAAAATATGCTCCATATTGTTTTGTATTCAAGAAAAACATGATTGTTCACATAAAATATCAATGTTCACATACATAAATACAGTCCAAAGAAATTGTGATGATTTATGTACTTTTGAATCAAAGGTCATTTGCCCTGCTCCCTTGATATATGATTATTAGAATGCCAAAAATATTTTTAAAATAGATAATAAAAGTTATTTTGGGGGTCTGAAAGTAGTTTATTTGCTATGAGAGTTAGTGATCTAAAATTACTTGAATTAAATAGCTTTCAGGATAGTAAGAAGAAATATTTAACTATTTCTCTTTGAGATAATAAGAAATATTTTAAAATCCAAGTTTTGTTTTACATACATCTTTTCTGATTCTGAAAAAGAAAATTATATAGGAATGTTATATTTATAGAGCATTTGGAGAGATAGATAATTAGAGTACAATTCTAATTACTGAATGCATAGTTTGTGAAGCTAGAGCCCTGAACCTTTTACATAGTTCTCACTAGTGTGTTAGAATGGGGGCAGGGTAGAGAAAAGATCTTGTACCATTACTAGTCACAGGTAAGTTTAGAGTTAGCATTGATTTAACTATCAGAATGCTACAAATGAGCTGTAGAGAATAAACAACCCATCAGCCCCAAGTGAACTGCTTGGTCAGTCAACACACAGTATTTTTCAGAAGCCTATGAATGGCTTCAGAATATGTATAACAAACTTGCACATAATGTAGTGTTGTACCTTTCCATTTGTTGGAAGAAAAAAACAAGAAGAAAGATGAATTCTTTTTACAAGCCCAATTACTTATTTATTTATTTTTAAAGTTTTTTTTTCTTAGTAGACCAAGTAGGTTGCATCCCAGAGATACAGGGATGGCTCATCATATGAAGATCAGTAAATGCAGTTCACCATATAAACAAGCTGAAAGAAAAAAAAAGCCCATATGATCATATATAATCATATCATTAGATACTGAAAACCTTTTGACAAAATCCAACACCTTTTCATTATAGAAGTCCTGGAGAGATTATGGATACAGGGAACATATCAAAAATGATAAAGGCAATTTACAGCAATCCTACAACCAACATCAAAATTAAATACAGAGAAACTCAAAGCAATCCCATGAAAATCAGGAACAAGATAAGGCTGTCCACTCTCTCCATATCTATCATATTACTCAATATAGTACTTGAAGAAATAGGTAGAGCAATAAGATGAAAGGAGATCAAGGGGATACAAATTGGAAAGGAAGAGCTCAAAGTATTGTTATTCACAGATGATATAATAGTATATATAAGCAACCCCCAAAATTCTACCAGGGAACTCCTATAGCTAATAAGCACCTTCAGTGAAGTGGCTGGACAAGATTAATTAAAAAATAAGTAGCCCTCTTATATACAAATGACAAATGAATTGAGAAAAAATCAGGGAAACAGTCCTTCACAATAGCCATAAGTATACAAAATATCTTTGAATAAATCTAACCAAGAAAGTGAAAGACCTGTATGACAAAAACTTCAAGTCTTTGAAGGAAGAAATTGAAGAAGTTATCAGATGATAGAAAGATCTCCCATGCTCATAGATAGGCAGGATTAACATGGTAATCCTACCAAAACCAATGTACAGATTCAGCACAATCCCCACCAAAATTCCAACATAATTCTTTATAGATCTTGAAAGGATAATACTCAACTTCATATGGAAAAACAAAAAACCCAGGCTAGCTAAAACTATCCTGAACAGTACTAGAACTTTAGAATCACTGTCCTTAATTTCAAGCTGTACTACAGAACTATAGTAATAAAAATCACATGGTATTGGCATAAAAACAAATAGGATGATCAATTGAATCAAATTGAAGACCCAGACATAAATCCATACACCTATGGACACCTAATTTTTTTTATAAAGAAGCCAGAAATACACAGCTGAAAAGAGAAATCATCTTCAACAAATGGTACTGGTATAACTGGGTGTCTGCATGTAGAAGAGTGCAAATAGATCCATATTTATCACCATGCACAAAACTCAAATCGAAGTTGATCAAATAGCTTAATGTCAAGTCCTGCTCAACCTGTTGAACAGGTTCTGAAGTGGGGAGTGTGGAATTGGGAAATGATAGCTATGAAATATAGACATAGATGAAGAAAAAGACAGAGACACAGGATAGCTTCTAGAGGGTTCTGGGTCAATACCTCAGACACCGAGTTTTATTACTCACAGCCTTTATATACCCAAAAGCAAGAGGGGACAAAAAGACCTCCCCCTTTCAAGGACATCACGGTTCAAAGTACAAAGTACAGTTAAATGTAAACACCTCCTTAGTACTCAAGACATTTGGTGACTACACCTTACATAAGACACCTGGTAAACAAGTCTTTGGCCAAAAATCCTATTATGCAGCCTTGCAGGGTGGAAACAAGCTTGGACGCTCTGATGAAAACAAACCACAACTGGGGTCTCTGTGGGCCCTCACAGCTCAATATTAAACCCAGTGCACTGAACCTGATAGAAGAGATAGTGGGGAATAGCCTTGAGCACATTGGCACAGGACACAACTTCCTGAACAGAACACCAATAGCATGGGCTCTAAGAACAACAATCAGTAAATCTGACTTCATGAAACTGAAAAGCTCCTGTAAGGCAAAGGACACCATCAATAGAACAAAATGGCAGCCTACCGAATGGGAAAAGTGTTTCACCAACCCTACATCTGATAGAGGGCTAATATCCCAATTATATAAAGAACTCAAAAAATTAGACATCAAAAAAACCCCAAATAATCCAATTTAAAAATAGGGTAGAGATCTAAATAGAGAGCTCTCAGTAGAGGAATCTCAAATGGCTGAAAAACACTTCAAGAAATGTTTAACATCTTTATCCATCAGGGGAATGCAAATCAAAACTACTTTGAAATTCCATCTTACACCTGTCAGAATGGCTAAGATTAATAACACAAGTGACAGCTCATGCTGGAGAGAATGTGGAGCAAAGGGAACACTCCTCCATTGCTGGCAAGAGTGCAAACTTGTACAGCCACTATGGAAATCAATATGGTTGTTCCTCAGAAAACTGGGAATCAATCTACCTCAAGACCCAGCTATACCACTCCTGGGCATATACCCAAAGGACTGACTTTCCATTCTACCACAAGGACACTTGCTCAACTATGTTTATAGCAGCTTTATTCATAACAGCCAGGCATTGGAAACTAGATATCCCTCAAACAAAGGATGGATAAAGAAAATGTGGTATGTTTACACAATGGAGTATTACTCAGCAGTTAAAAAACAATGACATCATGAAATTTCCAGGCAAATGGATGGAATTAGAAAATACCATCCTAACTGAGGTAACCCAGACACACAAAGACAAACATGGTATGTACTCACTTATAACTGGTAATTAGCTGTTAAGTTATGTTATGTAAATGATAATCATGCTACAATCCACAGACCCTGAGAGGCTAAGTAACATTATGCATGCTGGGGGAGGGTGTGTGCATATATCTCCCTGGGAAAGGGAAGTAGAACATATTTTGCAAGTGGACTGGGGGTGTGTGGGATGGGAATAGGAGAGATCCGGTGGAGGTGGGGCCATGGAAGGACAGAGTATCTGGAGGGATGACTGTAATTAGAGGGCATTTGGGGGGCAATGTGGAAACTTAGTACAGTAGATACTCGCTGGAATCTATGAGGGTGACCCCAGTGAGGATTCCTAGTAATGGAAGATACGGAGCCTGAAATGTCTATCTCCATTAACCAGGGAAAGCTTCCAGTGGTGGCACTAGGACACCAACCCAGCCACAAAAACCTTTGACCTACAATCTTTCAAGCCTGCAAAATGGTGCTGGGGCAAGGGTGGTTCAGACCTTGTGTGAGTGGCCAACCAATGACTGGTCTTTTTTGAGGTCCAGGCCATGATGGGGAGCCTATGTCTGACACTTTCTGGATGACCAGCAACCAGAGGTTGGCTAGGCCAGAGACCTAGGATAGAATCAAACACATCTAGACAAAAAAAAAAAAAATCAATGAACTGAACTGATTCTCAGTGATATTCTGCTATACTCATAGATTGCACCAAGCCCAGGTATAATCAACAAGGCAGCCTCTTGCAGCTTATAGGAGCACATCCAAACATTAGGCAGAGAGGGAGAGGCCAGGTTAGAGGTCTCCATTGGATCCCTTTGAAGCTTGGGGAACCCTATGTGGGAGCCAGAGGCATCAAGGACACCAGGAGGACACAGCCCCTGTAACTAACCAAGCAGGACTCCTGTGGGCTCACAAAGACTGAATAGGCAGTTACAGAGCTTACATGGGTCTTCTTCACTAGATCCTCTGCATATATGTTATGGTTGTTGATTTGATGTTTTGGAGGGACTCCTTTTAATGGGGGTTGGGGTGTCTCTGACTCTTTGCCTGCTCTTGGTTCTCTTTCTTCCAGTAGGGTTGCCTCACCCGGCCTTGATATGAGCGTTTTTGCCTAGTCTTACTTCGTCTTGCTGTGCCATGTTAGGTTGATGCCCCTGGGAGGCCTGCTCTTTCCTGGGAGACAGAAATGGAGTGGATCTGGGGAGAGGGGAGGTGGGAGAGAACTGTGAGGAGTGGAGGGAGGGGACGCTGCAGTTGGGATGTATTGCAGGGGAGAAGCAGAAACAAAAATTTTAAAAAAGTAGATTCTTTTCTCATATAATATGTCCTGGTTACAGTTTCCCCCTCCCTCTACTCCTTCCAGTTCCTCCTCATCTGCCCCCGCATCCCATTCTGCTCCCTTTCTGTCTCTCATTAGAAAAGAACAGGCTTCTAAGAGATAACAACCAAATATGACAAAATGAAATGTAATAAAATAAAACAAATCCCATCACATCTAGACTGGACCAGGCAACCTAACAGAAGGAAAAGAACCCTAAGAGCAGGGACGAGAATCAGAGACCCACTGGTTCACACACTCAGGAGTCCCATAAAAATACTAAGCTGAAAGCTACAACATATACCCAGAGGACCTGGTGCAGACCTGTGACAGCCCTGGATTTGCTGCTTCAGTGTCTGTGAGTTCATATGAGCTTTGCTCAGTTGATTAAGAGGGCCTTGTTATCCCTGTCCTCCAACCCCCCTGGCTCTCACTCATTTCAAACTCCTCTTCCATGGATTCCCTGAGCTCTAAGGGGAGGGGCTTAATGAAGACAACCCATTTAGAGCTTTGTATTCTAAGATTCTCTCTCTCTCTCTCTCTCTCTCTCTCTCTCTCTCTCTCTCTCTCTCTCTCTCTGAATATTCCTGTCTGCTGTAGGAGGGAATTTCTCAGATGATGACTGAATAAAGCACTGATCTATCAGTATTGTAGAATATTCTTAGGGATCATTTTATTGCTATTTTTTAAAAAAATATATCAGTAGTATCAGTAGTGTTTGTTTTTGCCCTAGGTCTCTGGGCTATCTCATCTCTGGTTCTTGTTCACCCAATCTGTGTTGAGTATGGGTTCCACCTCATGGAACGGGCCTTCAGTAAAATCAGACATTGGTTGGCTCCTCCAAGTTCTATGACACATTGGGCTATACTATCTTACAGGCAGGACAGATTGTAGGTCAAAGGTTTTGTGGCTGGGTTGGTGTTTGTGTTTCTCTTTGGGGAGGCTGCAGACTACCTTCCCTCACCAAAGACATTAGAACATAGGGGTGAAGGTTCTATGCAGACAAAAGCTCTAATTCTCCATGTTCAATGAATTATGTGGGTGTTGTCCTTAGCAATGGGGCCCCACTGTCAGTTTGCAGAGAGCAACTCACTGTCTTGGCATCAGTCTGGGTTGTTTAGGGATTTTCATGGGATACCCTTGGCCAACAACTCAATTAAATATGATCCAGTCCCAGAACTGGAAGCTTTGTTTGGTCACAAGAGATGGCTAGTTGAGGCTCTGTCCATTATTGGGAAACCTCATTAGGATTGCATTCATATAGCTTAGAAATTTTCCACTGTGTTAGGTTTCCATATCATCTATCAAATGCTCCTCAATTCCAACTCTCTCTCCCCGAATTCCCTTCCTCAACCCTATCCCCCAACCTTGTCCCACCTGATTCTCCCATCCCCCACCCCCAATTCACCCATAAAGTCTATTCTACTTCCCACTCCCAGGGAGATCCATATGTCCCCACATAGTCAAATCCAATTATTTAAAAGGCTGTGGCAGGTGTGGAGAGGTATAATTCAGTTTGTGAAATGTTTAGAATTTATAATTCATTGTGAATCTTTCAAACAATATCAAGTGATGAGCTATGTGATAATTATTTCGAAGAATGTGAGTATTCTTGGTTATTTTTCAACAAAAGTAAAGTAAATGATAGTAAATTGTTTTGAATAGTTTGTTATGGCAAAAACCCATTGCTAAGAATAAATACCCCCTGCTCTGGTGTTGTATAGGTCATACCCTGAAGGAAAGAAATTGTGAACCCAATGTTCATTTATTTTTTAAGCAATTGCTTCATGAGGGAGAGCTTCTAGTTTTGTAACCTTTTGAGCTCTTTTCTCTATCTAGATCAGTGGTTCTCAACCTTTCACAGAGCGAGTCTAAGACCACAGGAAGCCACAGATATTTATATTACAATTCATCACAGAAGCAAAATTACAGTTATGAAGTAGCAATAAAGATAGTTTTATGGTTAAGGGTCACTACAACATGAAGAACTATATTAAAGGGTCACATAATTAGGAAGGTTGAGAACCACTGCCCTAGCTGATAAGGGTAAACATTGTTGAGGGCTGGGAATTTTCCTATTGTTTTGTTTTCTTTCATGCTCAGTTTTTGAATAATTGTAAATGTGAAAGCCAATTCTCAAAGACAGAACTGAGTAAGTCTAAGAATAAAAATGAAAGGTAATATTGAGTCTCATCCCCCTCTGCCCTTACTCACACTTAAAAAATATTTGAAACTAAGCAAACAAACAGAACAACCACCCCGTTTTGTTGCTCTGTGGACAGTTCAGTCTCTGTCCTTTGCTCCTGGCTAGGGATTTGTTTCTCTCCTTAGGTTCCTAATTTCTGCTAACATTCAGTCTCTGCCCCGCCCAACTCTTTGCTTCCCTGAGGTGTATTTTGCCATTTCAAGTGTTCTTTTTTTTTCTTTCCCCAAGGCTCCTTTTCCCTAAGTGTAATCCTAGAGAGTCCCTCTATGGACTCAGAAATTGCAAAGTTTGTCCGTTTCATCTTCAATCGGGACAAAGGCTTCCCATTTGAGTTCTGAAAGTGAGAGAGTAGAGAAATTGGGGAAGTAGTGAGGCTCCAATAGCAATATCCTTGTTTATTGAATCTCACAAAACAGGCACTATTGTTTTGATAAAGATTTATTTCTCAAGCTGTGCTGTGGTGGCACACAGTTTTAGTCTTCTCACTCAGGAGACAGAGGCAGGCAGATCTCTAAGTTTGAGGCCAACTTGGTCTACAGAGTGAGTTCCAGGACAGCCAGGGTTACACAGAGAAATCCTGTCTTGAAAAACAAACAAAAAAATAGGACATGAATCTTCTGGAACTGGAGTTAGAGACTATTGTGAGCTGCCATGTGGGTGTTGGGATCAGAACCCAGGTCTTCTACAACGGCTCTTGAACTCTGAGCCATCTCTCTGGTCCACACTGTGGTCCTGTGTGTTATATGATAATCATTTTCTACAGATGAAGTCTCCCAGTCTAGGGCTCTTTAGAGTTAAGATTCTAGCCCAGGGAATGCAGCTTCTGGTGTGCCTTCTTAACTATGAAAATATAGAATAAATATTTAATGTGCTGTAAGCTTCTGAGCCAATGTCCTTTTCTTATCTTGGTTCTTGCTGCAGAATGAATCTTAAGCAGTTACCATTTACTGAAAGCAAGAAGTGATCACTCTCCCAGAGCCCTCTTATGTCTGACATCATGTTTCAATGTGTGAAAATCACATGCCCCTGGAAATAGTACCAACTTTTACTGCATACATCTGCCCATCTGGCTTGGCTGGATTAAACACATGAGTATAATTTGGACTTGGACTTAGCCTCCTTTTGGGAGATGGGGTGCTTGTGACCTGCCAGCTCTGTGTCATCTGTGTGCTTTAATCTTTTTAGAGCAGGTCTGGGAGACAAAAGGACTCAGCCCATGACATTTCATACCTGTTGGGGGATCCCAGTAGTTGCAGCTCTAGAAGCCCACCTCTTTTCTGGTCATGAATGAATTTTTTTCTTGTTTCATCAGATAAATACCTTTATTGATTTACAATTTAGGAATATTTGACCATGATAATTAGAATATTTTTGCTTTGAACACAACACATAGTAATTTGCCCACATAATAAGAATGTCTGTAATTATAAAATATATATTCCTCTAAAATTGAGTGTTGGGATTTATTTCACATTCATTTTTGTTAGATAAGAATTCTAAGGAGAGATAGGTAGATAGCTCAGTGTGTTTGCTGCACAATCATGAGTACCTGAGTTTGAATCTCCAGAACCCATGGAAAGCAGCCAGACATGACAAATACATGTCCCTAATCCTAGTTCTCTCATGGAAAACCAAGGGGATGACAGGAGAATCCCTAGCAGCTGTGAAATGACTATCCCAATATACAGAGCAGTCAGCAACATAAAGAGACTGCCTGGACCAAGGTAGAAAGCAAGGGCCGACCTTAAGGTTGCTCTCTGACCTTAGCATATAAGAGTGACACATACTTGCCTCCCAATCACATGTAGTTTGGGGGGAACAGACAGAGAGAGACAGACAGGGAGAGAGAGAGAGAGAGAGAGAGAGAGAGAGAACGAGAACTGAGGAAAATGGAATTGTGTTTTCAAAGAGACAAAAGGCATCTACTGGGGCTAATGAAGAGAAATCACTCTCTCTGGCCCTTCAGCATTGTTAGAGTAGTTCTTGCAGGAAAGTACTAGCAAATGACTTGGGGCAGAGAAGGAGGTAGTGGTGGTGTCTGGGTGTTTCTTGCTTGGGGCATACTAATATAATACACAGTCACTGATTGCTTACATCTCTAATGTTCAGATCATAACTACTCCAGAACAAATTAAAGGAGCTGGCAGTTGAGGCCTTCTCTGATGATTATAATTTCAGCATGAGAAAGCATATAGGGGGTGGGGAAGAATGTCGCCTAAACTCTAGGGGAAGAGAATCCCCTTACAGTTCAAATTAAATTGCTGAGTTTTCTATTAACATACACCTGAAAAAGAATTGAAGCAGAAAAAGGTTGTATTTTCTCCAAACTTAAGTTTTAATTTAAATTAATATCTTCCTAACTCCTTTTTTATTTTTTAAAACACAGGGAAGATTTTGTTCAAATTATAGTGTAAAAAGCAATGCTGAATCAGCCTGCAATAAAAAAAAGTCTCACCCATTGACTTAGATATGCAAATTTTTATATATTTGTGTGATAAATTCTTTCTTTATTGCTTCATATGACTATATCCAAGTGAATTATATTCAGTATATATTCAGCCAAAGAAAAGATCACTGTGTCTGTTCTACACAGAGTCACCTCTGCCAGCAGACTACCCTGAACATATCCTTCTTATGGTAGAAGGAGGGTTCTGAGAAGAGAAATAATCATGCAAGGCCTTTTGAGGTCTAGGCTAGAAA
>CABHPQ010172606.1:32433-44761 GCA_902168405.1 Peromyscus aztecus | reverse complement strand
TATATATATACTTATGTCAGCAGAGAAAAACTAAATTAGAAGAGATGAGAAATATGGTCTTGGAATTGGCTATGATGAATGACCTACTTTGGGGGGGGGAGTTCATTTTTGATTTGCAAAAACTGAGTTTCCCTCAGTACATGAGTCTCCCATCCCCACACATCTTGCAGGCCAGATGGTGTTCTTTTGGGATGACTTTCATTTGATTTTCTCCCTTCTTTAGAAATATTTCTTTCTTTTTCACCATGTCAGAAAGTGATGATGTCCTTGAGGATCATTTTGTCCAAATGCTCTTCTTCGTACTAGTGGTAATTCTGTGAGGACTCCTAGCAGAACAATGTATATTCTAGAGAAAATAGAAGCGTAGTTCTGTTTGGTAAAGTTTTTACAAATTCATTTGAAAAAGTGGATAAACAAATTCCATTCTTCATTCAGAATTAAGATGTTCACAGATAATCTTATATGAAAAGCTAACAAATCTGTTTTGGAGAGTGATGTATAATAATAAAAAATGGGCCAGAGAGATCAATTGAAGATGAGCAACAGGAGAATTCAAATGCCACTTTCTGGGATGTTTCTGAACACAAACTTGGGAGCCAAGAAAGAAAGGATGTCCAGTGTGACTTAGGGAACAAAACAGAGGAGAGAAAATAGGTAGGCTAATGGTAAAGCCAAATGAAGGGTGGATTTAACTATCTGTTGGCACGAAAAGCTGCCAAAGGGACAGCAGGAGTGAATCAAGGTTAATTACATACCATTAAGGAGTGGAACTCACTGTACCAAAACAGAGCCTGGTCATTTCCTTCAAAGCTGGAACTTCCCATTGGTTGTTTCCCCCTGAAGTAATCCTTCCGTCTCAGCGTCTCTATTATTCACTCCCTAATGAAGCTTGAAGGAAGCATTCTACTATGTACCTCTCCTCGTGGGGTGCCTCCATTGCAGATTACCTGTTGTGGTTGTCTATAGACTTCTCATCTTTCCATCTGCTTCAGAAGCCATCTCAGGTAGAACTGTATTGGAAAACTGCTTCTTAGTCAATGGGCACTGATCCTCCTTATCTGTGGGATGGCTTTTCTCATGTTGAAGGTTTCCAATTGTTGAAAGAGCTTTAATCCCAAGGTGTGGCCAGCAGCCTGTAAGGCAGTCTCAGCACGCTGCCACAGACAGAGAAACACAAACCCGAAATCGAGGAATATCAAAAAGCAATTTAGCTCAGGACTGCAATGGCTCACCACAGTGTCGTACCACATTTACACTACACAGAAAATAACTCCCAACCCTCTTTCTCCATCTCTTTCCAATTATCTAATCAGGCACACAAGCTGTTGGGGAATTTCTCTTTCCTAGTCTCCAAGGCTGTATCCAAAGTCAGTCCACATTAGGCCAAGTTATCTGTTATCAACTTCCTTAAACTGTTCATCAAATACTGTTTCTCCCTTTGAATCTGGATTCATTTAGACCTTCAAAGTCATTTTAATTCCCCTTTATATCCACGACATGAGTCAACCAAGTCACATGCCGGAGTACCTGAAGACTTGTTACTTTTGAAAGCTGCTTTAAAGACAAAAAAGCTCAACAAACCCACAGTTCCCTTTACCAAATTACATGCATGCATGTCTACATGGTAACAAGGATCCTCTAATGTTTGGTAAAACAGAAGGGACGGAGGAAGACTCTCCAATATCATGTCAGATTGATAAATCTTTTAGCAAGGGTTAATATTGTGGTGGCCCAGAGCAAAACAAAGTATTTCATCAAATTCATTGTGTGTGTGTGTGTGTGTGTGTAAAAGTCTTCTAAGCAAAACAGCTGCCGTCTTTGTCACAAACATTGTCCCTGCTTAGAGAAGGCCACCTGACTGAGCTTAACTGTTGACAGTCCCTCATACAGTAAGTGCATGAGGAGGGTTATTTGGCCCTCACTGGAGAGTCCACAGACTCCTTCCTTCCCACCATTTGTTTGCACTTCTGCCCGAATTGCACGCAGGATGGAGGTCTGTGGAGGAGCCGCAATATATAAACTGAGGGAGATTAACTGAAGACCAGCTTGTGGTGATTAAATTAAATGTCCCTCATAAATCTCAGACATTTGAATGTTTGGTTCCCGGTCCGTGGCGCGGCTGTGTAGGGGAGGATTAGGAGGTGTGGCTTTGTTGGAGGATGTATGTCGCCTGGAGAGGGCTTTAACAGTTCAAAAAGCCCATGTCTTTCAGTTAGCTTTCTCTGCCTCCCACTTGTAGCTTGGGGTGCAAACTCTCAATTACTGCTCCAGTGCCATGTCTGCCCACCTGCTGCCAAGCTTCCTGCCATGATTATCATGGACTCTCCCTCTGAAAATGGAAGCCCCAAATTAAATGCTTTCTTTTATGAGTTTCCTGATCATAGTGTTTTTTTTTTTTCCCACAGCAACTGAAAAATAACTAAGATATTCTTACTTTTAAAATCACCCAATTATTAAATACTAAATTACGTGATAATATTTTTTTAAAAATCATTGTAGTTCAGGTAACTCAGAGATAGGGGAAACTTAGTTTTGAAGGAAAGAGAGACAAACTGAGTCTTAAAAAATGAAAACAGAACATCTAACCATGATCCCTCCTTTACACACACTTTTTTATTCTTAAATTTGAAATTTGTATATTCCTGCTGAGCGCTGAGGTTACTGAATCACCATGCTGGCCATTTCTTATATTATTTAACTGTTGTTTTTTTCTTTTCTGCGAACATACTACAAATAGTTAAATTAGACTTTGTTTAAAGTAACAGCAACAACAGCAAAATGATAATCTATAGGCTGTGGTGTGGCTAAGTCATTATTGTCAGCAGATTAGGTATATTAAATGCAATTTTGGCTTACATTATTTTCAACTTATGTTGAGTCTATTGCGATGTAATTATAAGCTGAGGTATGGGTGATAGTCACATAGCATCAAAATTGTTAGTCACAAAGAGAAGTGAGGAGTGAATGTCATCTGGAAACCATATCCAGATGTTTACTGTAGGGAATTCATGTGCTACTGGAACAAACACTTGCAATCCCACCACTCAGAAGCAACTTCTGTTACCACACTGGTATGATGGTGTTTTCCATTACTGTTGCTTTCTTGAAAAAAAAAATCCCTACTATGCTGATGCCTTTTCAAGAAATACCTAGTATTCTGAACATTTCATTATGAAACAACCATCCATAAAACAAACACAAGTTAATCCTGTTGAGAATGGAATCACATGCCAGCCACGTTCTTTTTTTTTATATTAATTTTTAACTTTTCTTTTGCATATCAGCCATGGATTCCCCTGTCCTCCCCTTTCCCGCCCTCCCCCCCCCCCACCCCCCACCCCCGCCTTCCCCCCAGCCTACCCCCCATTCCCATCTCCTCCAGGGCAAAGACTCACCTGGGGATTCAGCTCAACCTGGCAGATTCAATCCAGGCAGGTCCAGTGCCCTCCTCCCAGGCTGAGCGCAGTGTCCCTGCATAAGCCCCAGGTTCCAAACAGCCAATTCATGCATTAATAGCTGAGGATCCCCCAACTGGATCAGGCCCTCTGGATAAGTGAGACAGTTGATTAGCTTGAACTGTTTGGGAGGCACACAGGCAGTGGGACTGGGACCAGTCCTTAGTGCCAGCCACGTTCTTTTATGAATTTCGAGTATTCAGTAGATGTGACCTGCAATATCCTTGCATTCTGTTCTTTCCTCCAGCCCCAAGTCCATCAAACACCTCAAAGGGACTGGTAATGGCTTGAAAGAAGCCAGCAACCCTATGCTTTCAAGAGTCCTGCCTTTCTCCTCTTCTGCAGTGTCTTTCTCTTATTCCTTTGCCCAGGGCTTCTGCAGTTTTAAGAATAGCTTATATTGACTTCAATTTCATTGCAATCAGTACAAACATAGTTAATATTAGTGATCAGATGATTCTTTTGTCAATATACAGGAGGACTCCCTCCATTAAGCAAGGCTCCTCACAAGATCATAAGAATTCCTTTTGCCTCACATTTAAGTTTAAGGATTTATGTTACTTAGTCATTATTGTTATTCTATTCTGCATGCTGAGTATGACTTTCAGAATGTAACATTGGAATTATATAAATGAGTGTCTTCAATATTATTATATTTGTTAATAGGGCGGTTTTAATTTAACAGTGTTCTTCTCGCCTGACCTCTACATAATTAAAATCTTCTGGAGGCATTCATGTTATTTTCCCCTCACACATGGGGATCACCGTGCGTCTTTACTTCTATAAATATCTAGGATTTGATCTGTAGTCAGAGCATGTCCTTCTTCCACCCTCTGGTTGTAAAGAATATGATCACACATAAGTCTTTGTGTCGTCGAGGCTCGCACTTTGAGGATTTTAATATCTGTTTTACTCTTCATCTCTCCCACAACTCTGGCCATAAACTTGAAGAAATTTAATTTCTAAAGAAAATAAACTGTCCCATAGATGAAACTCAGCTTCCCAATCATTTTTTATCAAATTAGTTTTATACTGTTAAGTAATGTTTTCTGTTAAATGTGAAATTAAAAACAATAACTTTGACATTGTCCTCTGCAATTACCCCTTCTTCCGTTGTCTCTCTCATTTACTCTTATTTTGCCATTTCACATGCTATTTAATTAGCAGAGATTTCTCGATCCTGAAACCAAGTGAGTCTTTGTTTTTGCTTTTTATTCCTCCATGTTGGAAAGAGCAGTTTCCTACTTCCTATCGCTCTCTTCAACTCAGTCTCTCTTTAGCTCAGTCCTCTAGCTCATCATTCCCTGCAGATAGGGCTAACCTCCCACTTCTGAGTGAAAGGAAACCACCAAGTTCCTCTGCTTCATTCCTCTCGGCTTTCCATTGTAAAGAATAGACAGTTCCTCTTTCTAAAGAGTAGTCCCTTGTCAATACTGCAATTTCCCAGCCATTCACCCTCATTTATCTTCTCTTTTAGTAGTGTACAAATGTGGCTTTCTTTCTTGTTTATGTGCTCATATCCACGTTTTCATGTAAAGTTTCATAGTCTGTGCTTTGGGGTTTTCTGCCATTTTCAACATTAAGCATTGTTTTTCAACCAGATACTGTGTTCTCTCCATTAACAAAATTCCAGAACAAACAGTGCCATTCTACATTCACCATTCCTGCTTTTACACTTCTGATTTGTTACTCAGTCCTTAATGCCATCTCTTATTTAATTCTACCTTTGCTTTTTTCACACAATCACTGATAACTTTCTAAGTAGAAATAAAGCAGCACCATGCTCTGTCTTTTAAAAAAAATTGTACTCCTTGTGTCATGAATCACTGTTTACAGAACACAAGTTGAATTCCTTTATCTTTATGATCTTCTTTGATGATAGCGTTCATGCCAGTGACTTCTAAGAATGCAGTCACGTTAAGGACATCCAGTGATTTTTCTCTTGAGCTCTCAAATCATGTCTCAATATCACTGGCCTTTTTGCATGGGCATTTAGCATCCCAAATCTAAAAGTTTGATAAGGGAACCAATACTCTTCCTTTCCAAACATGTCCCTTTTCTATATTGATAACTTGCAAAGCTGAGGCACAGCAGTTCTCTTTAAGTGCAAAAGAGTCTGGTCAATAGGGTCAGAAGGGCTTAGTGCTGATATAAAGGGATCTCAAGATCAGTGGTTAACAGAGCTAACAACTCTGGAGGCCAGTACCAGATTCCTGTCTTAAGTTCAACAAATGAAACACACAGACAACATATGAGCAAGAGAAGTTTATTGAAGGGAAGGAGTGAGGATAGCACACTTGAGAACAAAATGGGCCATGGTTTAGACCAGCACTTACCAGAGCTGTCCAAAAGGAAGGATCTCAAAGCTGGGTGGCTGTTGTCCAACTTTTTTTTTTTTAAGGGACTTTCAAGGAGGAAGGGGACTCGGGGAAAAGAGCACAAAACTGCCAATCAGTGTGCTGCTGGCTATTAACCTCTGTGGTTTCTCTAGAAACCAAGATGTCTTCAGCTGTAGTTGTCAAGTGGTTGCCACCAAGTGGCAAGTTGTCAGCTCAGTTGGGGAAATCACGTGGCATCATGGAGCCCCATCCTCATTGCCACATCATTGTCCTATCTTCTCATCTTGAGGGGCTGTTGTGGTTTACTTGCGTTTGATGTTCAAACGCCATTGCTTCTAATTAATCTATGTACAATACGTTCTGTGATTGTTCTCTCTTTTCTCAGCTCTTCTATATGAACATTGACCAATTGCTATCTAACTCTTCTGTGCCTGCTCAGCTCACAGCAAGACACAAATGACTGTACACACAGCTTTAACAGCATACCTCTGTTTGCTAGCCCTCTACTGAGCATGGCTATGATATAAGCTAGACCACATTCTTTTCTTGGACATTTCAAGTACTCGTTCTTACAGGAGAAGAATAGAAGGAGCACATTTCGGTGAAGCCGACATATAAGTAACACTGGGTTCATGGTCCAGGACTTCTGTCGTTCTGTCCACACCTTCAGTTGTTTAACAGTTTTCTTCATGAAATGACATAACTCAACACTTTGCAACAAATTCCTCTCATTTTAGTTGCTTTTTGTGTATTTTTTCCTGTTACTGGAAACCAGATATCCTTAGTAAATGAGACTTCTAACCAAGGCTTTAGAGTTATCTTTCTGAAGTACAAGTATGTTCTCATTTCTCTTTTACATTAATTCAGATTTTTATAAACTGCTGTTTGAACCCTGATTTCCACATCTAAGCTTAATAGAACTTGTGGAATCTGAGTTTTTCTTCCTCACTGCTGCTACCCCCTACTTCTTTTCTATATATAGTAGGAATGCCAGCTTTATTACTTGCTCTTATGGAATCTTCCTGGCCTTGCTTACACATCCCCGCCTCCAGCTCTGGCTCTCCAGCAGAGGCCCTCAGAGAAGATCTGATCAAAAGGCCATGAGCATCTGTAGGCAACACTGTGAAGTGAAGAATGATAGAAACCAGGGAATTCTGAGAAAGATTTAGTTTCCCATGCAACTTCCATGAGAAAATGTATACAGACAAAAGAGGATGTCATGACATGGTAAACTGTAGTAAAATCAAAGGAAGGAGCCACAACATTAGAGGTGTTAGAAACTAAACATGCTGTTCCCCTCAGTTGGAGTTACAGGGTTAGCAACAGCAAGGAAGAAAAACGTCATGTCACCATGAAGATAGCAAGGATGTAAGAGCCAATGACATTCGCCTGTAGCCACAAGAAAGACTGAGACATTGGACACATACAGCCATGGATGAATAAAGGAGATTGAGGTCGTGGAGTTGACTCCCACTGATTAACATTGGGACAGTAGAAGCTCTATTCCCCTCCTGGATTTTGATTGCAGCAATTGACAATATGGCTAAAGACGAAGTCCAAGCAAGTGATGAGGAGCAATAAAAGCTGTTGGGAGTCAGGTCCTGTGTTGTTCAAGAGCTGGGAGTCTGTCTTGGTGACAATGAACATGAGTGTGTGACTAAGCAGTCATGGAACAAAACATGTTAATTAAAATGTAAATTTGGCAAGCATGAAATCTTTGGACAGCTTTAAAACTTTTAAAATGTTACCACTGTAGTCTGCCCTTAGGTTCTTACTGACTTCCTTAATTACCATCTGTTAGGTGAACAGTGATAAAAAAGTAGCATGTTTTCCCAAAGATTTTAATATTAAATCTGCTTTTTTAAAAAAAAAAATCCACTTGCTTGTGAAGGTTTATTTCTATTTATTCTCTTTGAATTATTGAGCATTGATTTGTCCAAGCCAACTTACCGTGTTCTTTGGGTACAGCCAATATTCTGAGCTTTATTGTGGTCACTGTTTCAATGTTCCTGTGAGGCTGCAAATGAAAACCTGAAATCACTCTTACTGTGTGAAAATCATGTGCTTGAAGTGATGATGATAGAGAAAGATACTTTTCAGAGCCTGGTGTGGATGTCTGGTCTTACTTAGCATCTTAATTTCTGATGGCTCTGATTTGGGTTTTGATAGAGTTCACCATCTTCTTTGTGATATTTCTCTAGTGGTTGGTGGCTATATTTTATATATTATAAATAAATGATTAATTTTCTCCAATATTACATTCATTAAGACCAAAAATACAAAAAACAAAACATTCAGAATATTAATCAAGATTTAAAAGTAAAGTTCCTGCTTATTTATTTTCCCAGTCTTCAGTAGTAGATACAGAAATGTAGACACATTTGAGATAGCTATTTCCTAGAGCATATTTCTAAGCTCCCTCTTTTTGTGCTGAAAACTTGCACCCAGCATAAAGAAAGAGGCTTGAGGTGCTGTGAGATCACACTTGATTATTAAGTGCATAGAAATCACAAGAAAAAAAATGACAGGTAAGGGTTAAATTTAAAACAAAAGATAACTTGTAGCTACTGAGACACAAGTGAACCCCATAAAGATGTGGAGCCCACCTTGAGGACTAGATTTAAATAGGTAAGATTTGAATGGGTATCAATTTGAGTTAGAATACACTAAACAGTAAGATGGGAGAGTATCAGTCACAAAGAATTTTGTCAGAATTTCCCTATGAGAGACCTTCTGGTTCTAACTATGATATATTTTTTTAAATAAATAGTTCTTTTTTATTTATCTAATTTATTTTGCATCCCAACTGCAGTCTCCCTTCCCTCCTCTCTTCCCATTCCCTTCCCCAACCTCCTCTCTAATCTCCTCAATCCACTCCTCCTCTCTTTCGATTCAGAAAGGGGCAGGCCTCCCATGGGTGCTAGCAAAGCATGGCATAGCAAATTGTCCTAAGACTAAGCACCTCCCCTTGAATTTGGGCTGGGCAAGGCAATTCAGTATGAGAAAGGAATAGGTTCCTAAGAGCCAGCCAAAGCGTTAGGGACAGCCCCTGCTCCCATTGTTAGGAGTCCCACAAATAGACCAAGCTACACAATTGTCACACATATGTAAAGGGCTTAGGTCAGGCCCATGAAGGTTCCTCCGTTGCTGGTGGGAGTGCACACTTGCACAGCCACTTTGGAAATTGTTATGGCAGTTTCATAGAAAATTGGGAATTGATCTATCTGAAGACCCAATGATACCACTTTTGGGCATATACCCAAAGGATGCTTAATCATACCACAAGGACACTTGCTCAGCTATGCCCATAGCAGCTTTATTTGTAATTGCCAGAATCTGGAAACAACCTAGATGCCCCTCAACCGAAGAATGGATAAAGAAAATGTGGAACATTTACATGATGGAGTATTACTCAGCTGTTAAAAACAATGACATCAGGAATTTTGAAGGCAAATGGATGGAACTAAGAAAAATCATCTTGAGTAAGGTAACCCAGACCCAGAAAGACAAGCATAGTATGTACTCACTTATAAGTGATGTTAACAGTAAAGTAAAGGATAACCATGCTACAATCCACAGACCCAGAGAGAAGAGCCCAAGGAGGTGTTGGGCGGGTGTGTGGGGGGGAACACACAGATCTTTCTGGGAAGAGGAAATAGAAGAGATCTCATGGGTGGACTGGGGTCAGATGGGCACGGGAACTTGAGGGATCTGTTGAGGAGCTGGTAGAAAGAGATGACTGGAAAGTGGGTGCTTTTCAGGGTCAGGTAGAAACCTGGTGCAAGGGAAACTTCCATGAATCTACAAGGACAGCCCCAGCTAAGACTCTTAGCAATAGCAGACACATAGCCTGAACTTGGCCATCAGACTGGTGACTACCCCAACTGCCATCAGAGAGGCAAACATTAGGCCAAGCTCTGGGAATTCTGCTGAAGAGAGGGAGGGAGGATTGTAGGAGCCAGAGGAGTCAAGGAAATCACAAGAAAACCCACAGAAACAACTATCCTGGCTCATGGGAACTCACAGAATCTGAACTATGATTTATAAGCAGTGATACACCCACTGCTATAGAAAGTATAGCTCCTAACAGCTGCCTACTAGTGCACTGGGTTTTCAATTTGTTTCTACTTTACGTTCTTTTTGGCCAAAGCAAATAGTTGTTATCATCTGTTTCCCATGAGTGTTGTTGTTACCATTCATCTCTCCAGAGAATTTTATAGGCAAGCGTAAATCTACCCCTAACACCAGATAAGAGAGTCATTCAAAGAAGTCTGCAGACACTTAACTGAGAAGTGGTGCCCTTTCAAGTTGAGTTATATTATTTTGATAAAAACTTAAACTTATGTTTCTGTGTCTTAAGATAAGAAATGAAGCAGTTAGTGTGTGACTCAGATCAATTTATGTTTCAAATATAAAAATGTGTATGGTAATGGTCATGCTTGGAGATTATGTTGTCAAACACGTAAAGCAAATGAGCACAGAAAGGATGGCTGGTGGACATTATTCAGGAACACACCCCGAATCAGCAAGCTGTCACATATGGGTCTAACAGCTCCCGTTTGCCGCCCTTGATCTGGCCTCTTCTCCTTTTACAGCTTGTGTGATTGGTAAATGGACTTTCGTCTTAAAAGAAGCAAATATACGGTTTCTGATAAGGAAACTGAGACTTTCATGTTTAATGAAGTTTTTTCATGGTCAAGCGATTAGAAAGTGATACTGCCAGAATTCTGACTCACAATCCAAGCTACTAAATGAGATTCCACCCTGCTTCCTATGGTATCTTAAATCTGAAATATGAAGTTATATCACAATGCATAATTCATTCTCATATGGAAAGAATAAGGAAATAAGCCAAATGAGACCCAATTTTAAAAAGAAGAAAATAAGACCTATGAGATATCTCTGTCTGTGAAGTGCTTATTGAGAAACTATGAAGACCTAAGTTCAATCCTCAGAACCTATATAAAAAGTGCAGACATGGGGGTTTGTAATCCCAGAGCAAGGGAGATAGAGACAGGTGGCTTCTTGGATCCCACTGGCCAGCCTGCCTAGTCTACCTAGGGAGTTCCAGGTGAGTGAGAGACCCTGTTTCACAAACAATTATGGATGATACCTGAGGAATGGTATCCGAGGTTGCCCTAAGGCTTCCACAGACACTCCCACACATATGCACACACATCTGCACATACATGAACACACACACACACACATTCACGAGGAAACAAATAAAATAAAGCCATTGCATTTTAAAAGTTGTCAGTTCTTGTGATGTGTATGTAAATTCTTCCAAGTTTCATTTTCTCACCCTCTCCATCCTCAGCAAGTGTATGTGCCAGTCAGACTGTAATGACTGATTCTGGTTGAAAATTTTTAAATTCTGTTTGTAGTGCTTGATAATGATTCTTCACTTCAAGCTACTCTTGTAGAGTAGAGAGAGGAATATCCATGTTCACGAAGTACAAAGAATCCTAAGTAAGACGAACTCAAAGAAAACTAAAGGCATGTCATAACCAAACTGTCCCTAAAGTTCAAGAAACTTCCGAGAGCAGCAAAAAGACAAAAGCCTTCACATAGGAGGGAAACTGCATAGGGGTACCAGTAGACTTCTCCACAGAAGTTGAGGGATGGACAGTGATAGATTCAAAGTACTGAGACTCAGAACTATCAAACAAGAAGGCTATACCTGCTAAAGTTTTACTTGAGAAATAAAAGACAGATAAAGACATTTCCAGAGGAATAGAAGCTGAAGAAACTCATCCCTTCTATTACTTACAAGGAGTGCTAATGGAAAACCTTTATACCCAAATAAAAGGGCTTTAATTAACAAACAGCATAAAAACCCATGGAAGTGCACATCTCAATGGTAAACGCAGAGACAAATATGGAGCACTCTGACACTGTAATGGCATTATGCAGATCACTGCTACCTCTTGGTAGAATATGATACTCACATAAATAACGATCACCACAATGGTTGGTTAAAGAATACACAATATTAAAGAAAATGTAAATTGTGGGCCAGCAAGATGGCTTAGCAGCCTGCCCCCAAACTTGATGACCTGAGTTTGATCCCCAGGACCCACAAAGTGGAAGGACAGGACCAAATTCTGGATGCTTTCCTCTGACATCCACATTCATGCTGCAGTATGGATATCCCAGTGGTGCACCGATGTGATCACACTGAAGCACACAAACACATAAAATAAATAAAAATGAAATAATAAAATAGGAAGTCAGCAAAAGGTATAGTTTTTATACTTGATCAAAAGTTAACTTGCTATCTGTTTAAAACAATCCATTAAACTATAAAATTCTATTTGTTATACCTGACACTGGTTCTCTCAAGTGGGATCCAGAATACCACTGTTTATGCCCTGTCATAGTGGAGACTTTCCACTGAGACATGATGCATCTTAGAATGGAGGATACTTTTGGACAGATGAGAGATGTAGGCTGCACAGTATTTTTGGTACTTTAGGCTAACTCATGGAAGAAAGAGAGAGAGAGAGAGAGAGAGAGAGAGAGAGAGAGAGA
>CABHPQ010172606.1:2365-32333 GCA_902168405.1 Peromyscus aztecus | reverse complement strand
AAGAAAGGAAGGAAGGAAGGAAGGAAGGAAGGAAGGAAGGAAGGAAGGAAGGAAGGAAGGAAGGAAGGAAGAAAGAAAGAAAGAAAGAAAGAAAGAAAGAAAGAAGAAATGTGATTTTTCTTTTGATAGATTTTTAAGGTGTTCCATTCAAAACCGAGGAGGGCCTCGGTAGTTCCACAGGTGTTGAGCTGATTCTAAACTTCTACAGTTGGCAACAATGAGTGTATCCTTGACTGAATGCTGAGACACCCAGGGTAGATCTTCAGCACTGCTAAGGGATGAGTTGCTGAATTAATTCTCCCAGGGGCCAGATCCGGCCTCTCGCATCTATTGCTAAGAAGGAACACGTAATAGAAGCAGAGAATGAAAATATTCCTAGAAACTCGTCTGTGAAGAGCTGTAATTCATGGTGTCTATCCAGCATTCCCAGTGAGAGCTGGGAAGAGTGCCACACCACTCTTGGCCACGCTTGGCCTCTGCCTTCTGGCACAGTACTGTTGGCTCGGAGGAAGTGCTTTGGGCAGCAACTTTTGTCTTTCTGTTCGCATCCTGCCTGAGGAGTTAGACAGGAGGAGGTGTAGGCCCGGGACTACAGACAACTTGAGGGGATGCCTACTAGACAGGGATGCACACAGCCAGGAGAGTGAAACCCACCCAAACCCCACCTTCTAACTGCAGCAAAGCCCCAAACCACTCACTTGGTTCTCACTTGGCTCAAATCATGTCAGAAGGACTTGGATGCCCACCTTGTCCTTTCCATAAAGTTCCATTATGTGACTGATAAACCTCTTCATACCCTCCGGGTACACATATGTCACCATTCCTCTAAAAACACAAACTGAGAGGCAGGAATAGGCCGATCCCTCCACCCCAAGACACGACTGAAAGGGGGGACTTGATCAAAAGTTAACTTGTTATTAGAATCTGGATAGAACAAAAAGGGGGGAAGAAAGAGCCTATGACATCTGGAAGGCACTGGTAGTCAGACACCAGACTGGAATTTTACATTTAGGAATGATGATAGTCGCATCATGGTTCAACTTAATTTGTAGAAGAATATGAAGAGGATATAAATAGATGGCCGCCATTGGTGCTGGGCAATGAGGCCACAGAAGTCCATGATACCATTATTCCAGTGTGTTTGGGTGTGTCTGACATTTTCTATATGCTTTTGAAAAGTGTAGCTGAGTCTAACATTATAAAACTCTAATGTTTGGAGTCTATCCTCTCACCCAGCTATGCAACTAATTATTGACCAATGTCAGCCTAGTTCAGGGAAAGAACTTAGAGGTTGGAAATGGGATCAGATAATCAGTTTTTGTTCCCTCTCACCCCTTTCTGGAGTCCTTCCCCCTCCTTTTTTTCTGGCTCCTCCAGGGCTGTTTGAAGAGCTGGGAAGAAAAGAAAGGGACTATGAAGGCTGTCGTTGAGCTATCCTACAAGTGGGGTGTATACAAACACTGAGTCCTGTTGTATTCTCTTTTATGGGTTCACAGTTTGCTCTCTTGGGGTCTCAATAGCTCCCATTCCCATGTAAAGCTGTACAGTCTCTGGTTGGTCATTTGCACCATTTCAGCCTACCTATATCACCCATAACTGTATATTTCTGGTATTTTCTCCCGATGATATTTAACTCCTACCAGCAAGCCCACTAAGAGCAAAGTCTTTGTGAGCATTATTCAAGACAAGTTTTTTTTTATTCATATGCAATTTTCTGCTAGAGGGACATCCACTGTGGCAATGACACCCTTAGTCTATGAGCATTTTCTGCTCTTCTGGCCTTGAGTCAATTTATACATTGCCTGTATCCCTTGGTTTTCTCTAGGTGAGACTCGGATCTATTCCAGCTAGCTGTGGCATTGTCTGTAAAAACTGGAGAAAAAAAGAGCTCACAGAATTCTACAGTTTGCAAATATCCCTACACAAGTGTAATTGATCTTCCTAGTTCAAGCAACTGCCTTTCCTTTCACTAGGCATTCTCTGGATTCTGGAGTCTAGAAGCTCTGGGAGCTTCTGGGAGAAAATTGTCATCTTCCTACTCAAGTGAGAGTGATATTCTGTACCTTGGCAAGTTCCCCTGAGGACATCTGTCCTCTCAAACTTTCCATGGTCAATCTCTGTCTGCAATTGCCATAGATGAAGAGTTTGGGGATTAATGTAAGCAAACTGTGTCTTGGATTACCTCTCAGCAAATACTGCCTGGATGATCTGATATCTCGTTTTAGAATGCACAGATATTTAACACCCTTCCTTAGCAGCTTTGGAGCCTCTGCCAAAATTCCAAAACAACAGGGATCTCACACATAGCAATTCTTGTATTTGCAATCATTCTGAGGAGATGTTACCCATGACATTTCAGGGGGAAAATGCAAATATATTACATAGTGGTAGTGTTGAATTTTTTTGTAAAACCTCTTAAGAATTAGTAAAAACCACATTTTAGGTGATTCACAGCACAGGATATAGATGAATAACACTAGCAGAAATACATACACTGTTCTAAAAAATGGGTTTATTCGTACAAATAAGTCCTCTTAAACTATCTTAAATACAGAATTCCTAAGAAATCAATGTGAGTGATGAAAAGGCTTTGTTGTATGAAATCACAATGCAGAAAATGAGGGTGGGAGAAGATCATGGGGAGAAACTAGTACCCAGCAACTAATGTGCTTGTCTACACAGTGAAGATCCTAGTGAGAGCCCAGGTAGCTTTAATGGTAAGGGATGAAACTGAGAAACATATTTGATATTATTTTTATTCATGAAACAATTTTAAATCAATTTGCATCTAGCATAGACTTTGTATTTGTTAAAAGAAAATGTTTTTTGTTGAATGGTTATCTAGAAATTTCAAGATTTATAGGGTTATGACAAAGCTCTTCCTTGGCCTGGGGAGATGGCTCTGTCAAAAAAGTGTTTGCTGATCAAGTATGAGCACCTGAGTTTGAGCACCTGGAGCTCATGTACAAAGCCAGGTGTGGATGCATGTGCCTGCAACCCCAGCACTTAGGAGGCAGAGAGAGGAAGCTCCCTGTGGCTCTCCCAGTGAGGCTGAGTCAGTGCTTTTCAGGTTCCATAGGAGACCCTGTTTCAAAAATTAGGGAGGAGAACAACTGAGGAAGACACTGGACCTCAATGTCACATGCACATAGATACAAATATACACCAGACTCCATTTCAAGTTCTACCTGTCAACCGTGAGTTGTCAACCACTTAACGCATTCATATGCTGGCTTGGCACAGGGTATTTTCAGTGCCATCTGGATGGCAATGCTCACTTTGACTCTGGAGATCAGAGGCTGTGGTGAGCCATCTGATTCCCTGCCCTTCCTAGTGGTGTGTTAGAAAGTACTGGGCACAGAGGACAGACAGACATGGAAGGGAGATTAATAAGGTGAGAAACAGAGATCCTTAGAGACTGGCAATTTGCTTGCAGCCTTGCTCAATAGATGATGCACTGTATGTTTCAGGGGCATGAATAGGGGACATTCCCAACCTTAAAGTCAGCTTATTAAAGACAGGTCACACTTTAGATTTCTATGGAACAAAGATTTGCTTCTGCAACTCATCATCATCATCACCATCATCATCATCATCATCATCATCATCATCATCATCATAGTGGTTACTGTGATGGTATTTAATAACACTAATGTAACCCAAATGTCCCTTGACCTGGGTCAGGGCAAGGATTCTGAGTGAGTCGGATAACTTGCTCAAGACTGTGGCAGGGAGAAATCCAGACCTCCTAACCACCCTTGGTGCAGGCATGTGCAATTCTGCTGGCTGAACTGCCTGTTATGTACCCTGCTTGCTCTTCCTTTTTCACACCTCCTGTGATGAAGGGACCCACAGGAGCTGCAGCTCTGAGGTGAGCAGGCTGCCCTGTTAGTCATTCTTTCTTTCTGTCTTAATCCCTTTGAATGTCAGCAGAAGCTAGGAGCTAGGGAGAAGCAAGAGTTTCTTCCAAAACAAATCACTCTCATGTGCTGTCTTTTTTTTTTTAGGGGGGGGGTAGGTTGTCTTGTTTCCTTTGTATAGCTGTAACTGAATAATTCTTACTGAGCCTGCTTGTGTCACACTGAATCCCTGAGCATCTGTCAAGAACAGGCAAGAGAGCAAAGCTCCCTTGTACACACAGAACTGTGACTCCTGGCATCTTGACATGTCCAGAATGCATCCAAATTGAGATCTTTCCAGTTGAGGGGTAAACTCCAGTGGCAAAGGAGGTGGAATTGCAAATGTGTTCTGAAGGTTCCCACTTAATTTAATAGATCGTTACATGAGAATCAATACAATGTGCGTGCAAATCAAGTGAGATAATGTCTGTGAACAGACAGAGTTGTTCATTTAAGGCATACATCCAAAAGATGAGACTGGTTAGGCCGCAGGTGCAATTGTACTGGGTTTAAGAACTGAGCACTGGTTTTGGCTCCCCCACTAACCAGGGAGTAAATGGACCTTTACCTTCCTAGGCCAGGTTACTGCTACAAAATCAACAGTTCCTTCAACATTAACATTCTAAGATTCAATCACATTTAGGAAGTTTGATTTCATTTCTAGCGCTGCTATTCTGAGCTGATTTTGACCCAAGCATATGCAATGCTAAATATAAGACTTTAACTGCATTTCTGTCTCTGGTTGTGGCTTTTTTTTTTTTTTTTAACTAAGCTGAGATGCAGATGAGCCCATTTGATTCTAAAGTGTTCTGAGCACATTCAGGCTGTACTGCCTGTGACTGAAATCCTTCTGGAATTATCTATGGAAACAGCCCAGGAATCTCAAGTAAAGCTATAATTTTGACAATGGGCTAACTCCCAAGGCAAAGTCTGTATTAACGGAGTGAAATTCATGAAGCATTGCAGCACTTCTTTACAGATCCCATCCTCTGAAGAACACTTTGGTACAAACGGTGCAATGCTTGAGAAAGAGTGGTCTCTGGAACAAGGGAAGCCAGGAAGCTGTCAGGAGACCACCACTGCAGCAAGGAGTTGGATTGGGCTCTGTTAATGTCCCCAGTGAGCTTAAGGAAAGTGACGTGTCTTATGACAGCCAGAACTTTGATAGCTAGATCACTGTTTGCTATGTGAGCTTGGGCTGAACTCCTCATAAGTGGAAGCAGAGACTTGGTGGCAAATACTATATCCTGACTTTAGGGTCCATGGCTCTCTAGCTCCCTATGAGGTCTGGTCATGGTCTCCAGCAGATGGTGAACATGGGAAAATCAGTAAAGAGTATTTCCTGGGCTGTTGAGTTGTGTAGTGGGTAGCTGTTCCAGCTTTGACCTGGAAGTACTACCCCAGTGAGGCTTCCAGTGACTGCCACACCTACCTATGACCTGCTCCTGGGGCAGGGCTGAGACAGGAGCCCTTACGACCAAGGATCTGCGTGTGCTGGTTCTCTTGATTCCTTGTGATCCTGGATGCTGGATGTAGACTGAGCAGACTTCTCCAGAGAACACTGCTGAACTGCACTACAGCTCTCCTGGATCCTGTAACCAACCCCTTTACTGGCTGTAAGCTACCCCAAAATAAACCTCCTTTTTAACATGTGGAGTTGCCTTAATAAATCCCCCAACAGAGTTGCTTATGGATGGTTTTTCCAGCTATAGAAAGTTTACCTAGGAAGAAATGAATGAGTGTGTGACAATGAATTTACAGTATGAGAAAACATACCACTATCAGATCACATTAAAAAGCTGTTATTTAGACATATGTTCCATGGAAAGAATGTGTATTTCAGAGACTCTGGCATGACAGTGGGGCAGTGGAAAGGAAAAGAATTTCTATCCAGTCCACATTAAATAGAGAACATAAACAAGACCATTTCTGTAAATTTTAGTTAAGAATCGAGGTTCCAGGAGGTCATGCATTTTTAGTTTTCAAAGTATTTACACAAATTAGTTTCTGCTTTAACTATTTTCTCTTACAAACACGGAGAAAATCTCACTCCATTGACTTCGGCAAACCCCACAGTGGGTCACTGGCTGCTTATGATGAGAAGAATTTCAACTGACCAACCAGAATCCACTCTCTTATTGAGCAGCACCATTTTTTTTGTTTTCACTAAGCTTTGCAAGAAGCAAAGATTTTGAAATAATATTTCAGTGATTCTTAAATCGCCAGGCATAGTGGCTCATCCTGTAATCCCAGTACTTGGAAAGTTGAGGCAGGAGGATTGCAGTAAGTGCAAGCCACTTGGACTACATAGGAAGACCTTGTTATAAAAATTAGAAAAAAAAATTTAACAGCTCCTTAAGAACATCGTCAGAGGTGAGTACACTCTTGATTAAATCCCCATCCTTTAAAAATCAATCAAACAATTCCTAAACCACAATTTTCATAACAACAATAACATCCATATTTACCCTGATGGTATTAGGAAAAAAACAATTCACTAAGCACTTAACTTATATTGGTAATTATGCTAAGCACATTGTATATATTATCTAATTCTCACATCTTTTCTTTTAGGAAAGTCATATCATTCATCTTAGTTAGAGATGAAGAATCTGAAGAGCAAAGTGTTTAAATCACTTGAAAATTCCTCCAGGGCTAGTAAATGTTGGAACTTCAGGTTTTACTTCTAGTGTGTTTTGTCTGTCCTATTATGTTGGCATCATTACGCAGACACATCACTGGGTCCTAGTTGTATCCCAGCCAATGCAGAATCTAACTTCATTGTCTCTCATCAAAGACAGTTTCACCACCATGAGGGGTCTGTGTCCTTCACACCCCGAGGAGCACTATAAACAAGACTCTACAAAATCTATTACAAGTCTCTGAAACAGTGATGCAATGGCTAAGAGATGTGTGGGGTAAATCTGATTGGTGTAAGTCACTTGAACTTTCTTGGGTTGAGTTTCTTTTCTTTGTGAGCAGCACCACCTACCTTACAGGGGTAGAAGAAACATGAAAATTAGGTGTATTTACTATATAAATGGCTTGCAACTAGGAAAGGTCTCCCTGTAGATGGTTACATAGTCTCTGTTTCATGGAGTTATTCCATGCTTGGCTGTGTTTTCCACTTTCCCTCACCTTTCACCTCAGGAGAACAGATCATTGGAATAATTATGGAGAACCTGTCTTGTCAAGTACTTGCCCTGGCCACCTGCGAGAGATAAATAAACATAATCCTTGATGTCAAGAAAATCATTTGGCTAGTAAAAGCAATAGATGTGGAAAAATAATAGGCAGTCCCCCAAATAATAACAATAGAATGTGATAATAAAAACTTGAATGTCATTCCCAGAGAGCAGAGAGGAAGAACTAATTCCACTGGGGAGCTGTCAAGAGAAGCTCACAGATGTGCAGTGAGTAAAACAAATAAGTGCCATGTCCTAATCCTGTACACACATCCACCCAGTGGAGAAGCTGGCAAGGCAGCCTTTCTTCTGGTCCTTAATGAACAGGGCAAACATAGGCAAGGATGCCTGAGTCTAACCCAGTTGCAACTACGTAAGGCAACAGTTCCTTATGGGGCACATATGTTCACACTCGTGGCTTCCAAGTCCCATTTATTGGTCCAGGGAAGACTATCTCCTTCTGTGCTAGGAGTTGTCAACCAGATGGGATGTGAGGGAGAAGATGGATATTTTCCCTTCTGGTAACCATGATTTGCTTTTGCCCCGGTCACTACAAATCTGTCTTTCAGGTGGTATTCTGCTCTAAGCTTCACCAATCAACCAAGAACCCACAACGCTAGTCTTTCCTGCAGCAGTTTCCTTGGCAACCATGGCCCTGCCAGAAAGCTCACCAACCCACAGTGGGACTGTGTGAAGCCCCACATCTCTGTCAGGAGTGCCCTGCTTTTAAACAATGGGAGACCACACTGAGATCCTGTCTTGCTCAAATGCCAACCCGGATGCCATCATTCTGTATTTGTAGAGTACCTTTCATCTGGGCAGCTCGAAGCAGGACTGGGTCTTACCTTATGGAGATGAATGTTATCATGAGTCACACTGTTCCTGTAAGAAATCGGAGAGGGGGGCAGGAATTCAAAGGATTCTCCAGTGGAGTGCTTACTCCCCCTGCCCTCTTCCTTTCTTTTTTTCTTCCTTCCTTCCTTTTATGTCTTCCTTATCTTTGTTCCCACTTCCTTTACTTGTTTCACTTTTTTTTCTTGAGCAATATCCCTGGCACTCCCTCGCAATTAAACCTTATAGTTGCCTCTGGGAATACCAGACTCAAAGGCTGGAACTGAGATCCCAGATTCTGTAGGCCCCCCCAATTGGTGCCGCTCTGTTGGTTTTCCAGTTATCTGAGTTAAGCATGATTGGTGTCCACATCAGATGCTCCTACTGGGATTCCCTTTCTAACTTCCTAGGGAATCACCAGAGTCACTCTGTTTATTTGGGAGCTGGGTGGTGGACCCCTCTCTCCCCCCAAAAAGCCAAAAGTAAAGAGTAAGAGTAAAAAACAAAACAAACAAACAAAAAAAAAACCAAAAAACACAAAACAGTGGAGAGAGGCAGAACTGAAGACAGAAAGGTGGTGAAGAACAGGCTGATACGAATAAGCCTATGCCAACAGGCCTACACTGCCACCTGGGGCCAAGTGATGTCTGGGTCTGTGCTGCTGGTGAGGGCGGTATCTGGGTCCATGGCCCCACCTTAGCCGAGTCTGTGTTGATGTTCCTGGACCATGATATCACTGAGGGCCATGTGGATGCCGGTGGTCTGAGCGGTCACCTGATGCCATGTTGATGTCTGAGGGCCAAGCTGCCTCCCAGAGTCATACTGATTTGGTCTGTGCTGCCACCCAGGGCCAGGATGATATCTGGGCATGCATGGTCCTAAGGCAGCCAGAGTCTGTGTTGATGTCCATGGGTCGTGTTACCACCAGGAGCCATGAGAGAACTCTTCATGCTCCTTACTGGCTGCCTCAGTGTGAGAGCTACTCCTTCCTCCTGGGAGAGCTACCCCAACCTTCAACAGCCCTGGGAGAATTGTCCCTGCCCCTTGCAGGCCACAGTAACAGAAAAACGGGCCCTGACTCTCCCCTGAGGCTGGTGGTCATGGGGAAGTTCTGGACTAACCAACTCATCTACCACCCAGCCACACAATCAGGCTTTGGAGTTGGCCCACCCCAACATCTATCCCATCTGTGATCTGCTAAAGTGCACGAAGGGACTGATCCTGCCGAACCATAACCGCAGGATCTCCATAACCCGGAGCAACAGCAAGATATCTGAGAGGAGTTTCAGTGAGGGTCTAGTGTTGATGGCATACCAGAAGCCAAAGGCTTTGAACCAGACCAACAACTCATTGCAATGAACATTTTCGAAGTAAAGCTGTTAGAGGTAAAGGGTATACTGCATGACATACCTCGGCTTCCAAGGCCACTATGACAAATGAACATGTGAAGGAGAGGCAGGAAAGATGGAGAAGCAAAACATTTATTTTACTTTTTTTTTGCAGGGGAGGAGGCTACAGGATGGAGGCAGACATGGAGGGACAGGGAAATGAGTGAGATTGGGGTCTATGATGTGAAATTCCCAAAGAATCAATAATATATATATATATATATATATATATATATATATATATATGAGAAGAAAAAAAAAGGACTAATCTAAGACTGGAGAGATGGCATGGGTATTATAGAGGACCATGCACCCACATCCGATGGCTCACAATTACCTGCAATTCCAGCTCCAGAATATCTGATACTCACAGCTGGCCTCTTCAGGCACTGCCTTCTTCTGGCCTCTGTGGGCACTGCCCTCTGCTGGCCTCTGTGGGCATTGCACTCACAAGCATATGACCACACAGACATGCATGCATATACATAATTTAAAATTAAAAATAAATCTTTTAAAAAGACTAATCCAATTTGAATATTTTGTTATCATTGTAGCGGTATAAATTGAATATTATCAGTGCAGTAGGTTTTGATAACACACATAGCAAGTTATTTCACCAAAGGGTTTTCAGAGATATCTTGAAGTTTTATTGTTGTTGTTGTTGTCTTTTGTTTTTAAACCAGTGACAAACTCCCAGAAACTACAGCACCACAGCTAAGGGAACTTACCACTTTAACTGCTATTAGGTGGCTTCTTTCTAAATGGACTAGTGGTCAATCGTGATGATGAGACTAGGGAGATATCAGAAGACAACCTGCCTCTCCCTGAGCTTGGTTGGATGTCATCACTTACTTGTGAATGGATGATGTTACATACTTGTACTTGGAAGTTTTTTATTAGTTAAGAATTCTGAGATGAGGTTATCATGATTAGGCCCTGCCCAAACTCCAATGACAAGGTCTATTCTAAGAGGCAGGGACACGGGGAAGAAAGACAAGGGAAAGTGATGACCGAGCTACTGCTGCGATCCAGGGGCCATCGGGAGGAGCAGAAGCCAGAACAGGTATAAAATGACTGCTATTGTTATGGTAGGCCACCTATTTTGCGGTAATTGGTTGTGGCAGACCTAGGAAACTCATACCCACCTTCCCAGCATTTAACAGGGTCTAGCTTTGGATGTTTTCGCTCATCGCCTTAAGCTTTCCAGCACGTAACTCAGCCTGGCTGAGGATGTTTTTCCGCTCCTTCCTCCGTGCTTCCACTCTGTGTCCTGGGCCCTTCCGGTTTGCTTATAGGCTGGTCCTGAGGATAGGACAAGTCAGTATTAAATAAGTGAAATGGTAGGGATTCGCAGACCAGACTCACTGAGGGAAAGCGTTCGAACTTGCTGTAATCAGAAAGCTAGAGAGTTAAAAGTTCCATTTCGTGCTACAAAATAAGGCACTCTAACTATTTAATGAAAAATGACAAAGGTTTGGACATATTTAAAATTATGATATAGTTAAAGTTAAAAACAGATTTTTTTTTTATAAAATGAAACAGCCAGTTAGCCTAGTTTTGTCCTCCAACTTTCAAGTTTGGTCCATCCTAGCTGTAAACAGACCCTCTTGAGATTTCTAAGGCAATGGCCCCTCAAGAGGTCAGCTGAGCTATATGCAGCACTGCTGCCATCCAGTGGCCAATGTGCTCCACCACACTTATTTGTCTTCTCACTTTCTCCTACCCACAGAGAGCAGGGGTTGAGAGAGAAATCCGGGCTATAGTTTTGAACTTTAGACCTTCAACTGGTGTAGCAGAAGGAGACAGCACTTTTGTTCTTTCCTTTTTTTAAAAATGGATATCTAGCAGAGCAATACTACGCGACTACTACTAATAATTGGTGATAATTCACCAACAGCGCTGTCTCCCCGAAAGATGAGAATACACGATGAGAATTTCACTTCGGTTGTTAGTCCCTGCTCATTCTGTGCTTTTGGGGTCTTCAGCACACACGCTTCTGGAGGGGGGAAGATGTGGGAGGTCAGAGTTTTAGGAGGCCAGCTGATCCCTGAGATTTCGGTTATTTTTGGTGCTTCGAGGCCACCCTTTGGTGAGTCTTTGGTTTGGTTTGATTTTCTGTCAGCTAGTGTTCTGGTTGTCTGTTTTCTAGGAAAGAGGATTAATATACCTCGGAGTCCTATTTGGTACATAGCTGCCATTATATTAAAATTATTCTCAGCCATCAGCCTACTTTTTCACCTAGTAGATTTGCCTGACTAACACCCACCAACATCTCCGTTCCCTAGACTCCAGTAAAAGTGCCAGGCACACTAATGCTCAGAGTTGTGGCTGAAGTCTCCAAGAGTGGATGTTCTAGGGCCTACCTCTACCATCACTACTAGAGACATGTGGGGAGAATATTCCTTGGTTCTTTAAAATGTTATTTGAAGGCTTCCAAGAAAATAAACGAAATCCAGAAGGATTGTTCTCACAGTATCAAATTACTAATTTTAATCAAATGAAAGAGATATAAATGGCTAGGAAAATACGATTGGTTTTACCTGGGTTCTGTATTGAGTGAAGAGTAAAGGCAGAATATGGGGTTCTTTTTCAAGTGTATGTTGTTCATTGGTTACTTTAGTCTTTGCCGTGACAAAATAATAGCCAAGAAATTTAAGGAGGACACGCCTTTAATCCCAGCACTCGGGAGGCAGAGCCAGGCAGATCTCTGTGAGTTCGAGGCCAGCCTGGGCTACTAAGTGAGCTCCAGGAAAGGCGCAAAACTACACAGAGAAACCCTGTCTCGAAAAAACCAAAAAAAAAAAAAAAAAAAAAGAAATTTAAGGAGGAAAGTCATTGGCTCATGGCTGGCAAGGCCTGACAGACAGAGTGACTCTTAGCTGTGGAGGCAGGCTTGTGAAGCAAGTCACATTGCATCCATGGCCAGGAAGCAGAGAGTAATTCTGGTTATTCTATTCAGCATTTCTTTTTAACTTTATTCAATCTGGTTCCCCAGCCCATGGGATAGAGCTGTTAATCCAACAAATGGGAGGAGAAAGACCATTGACCCACATCATGGCCAAATTAATTAATGCAAATTTTTAAAATTCGTGTACATGGGGTGTTTAATCCCTAAGGTGGGGTTCAAGAGCTCAGAACTAGACATGGGGAAAGATAAGAGTTTTTATAGCTCAGGAGTAGGGGGTTTCCAAATGGGGGATTCGGCAGGCAAATAGGCAGGATTATAAAAGCAGAACATTAAGCATAAAAAGTTGGTCATAAAAACCTCCTGAAACAAAGACATGGTTGCAAGTTGGTCATAACAAGGCAGTCTTAACAAGGTAGTCTTAACAGTTGTAACAAGGTGGTCATAGCAACAGGTGGTCATAACAGCAGGTGGTTATAATAACTTTTTGAAGCAAAGGCATGATTGTGGTTTCCTGGAACAGGCAATACAGAACTATTTATAGGTGGGGCATTGCCCAATCCTTGAGAAACAGATTTAATTGCAAACAGGAACAAATTTAGTTTGTTATTACTATAAGATAGTGTTCATATCCAAGATGGAGACAGGAGTTACCTATGTTTAGGGTGAGTCTTCCCTCCTTAGTTAAACCTCACTGGAAACACCCTTGCACGATATGCCTTCTAGTTAATTCTAAATCCCACCAAGTCTATAATGAACATTAACCATTACAGCCTGGAGACTCACATCATTTTACACAAACTAACTTTTTTAAAAATTTTTATAATTTTTTTATTTTATAATTTAATTTAATTTTACATATCAGCCACGGATTCCCTTGTCCTCCCCCCTCCCGCCCCCACTCCCCACCTTCCCCCCACTCCCCATTCCCATCTCCTCCAGGGCAAAGACTCCCCTGGGGATTGAGTTCAACTTGGTAGATTCAGTCCAGGCAGGTTCAGTCTCCTCCTCCCAGGCTGAGCAAAGTATCCCTGCATAAGCCCCAGGTTCCAAACAGCCAGCTCATGCACTGAGGACAGGTCCTGGTCCCACTGCCTAGATGCCTCCCAAACAGTTCAAGCTAATCAACTGTCTCACTTATCCAGAGGGCCTAATCCACTTGGGGGATCCTCAGCTATTGGTTCATAGTTCATGTGTTTCCATTCGTTTGGCTATTTGTCCCTGTGCTTTTTCCAATCTTGGTCTCAACAATTCTTGCTCATACAAACCCTCCTCTTTCTCTCCAATTGGACTCCTGGAGCTCCACCTGGGGCCTGGCCGTGGATCTCTGCATCTGGTTCCCTCAGTCATTGGATGAGATTTCTAGCATGACAATTAGGGCGTTTGGCCATTCTATCAGAGTTGGTCAGTTCAGGCTTTCTCTCAACCATTGCCAGTAGTCTATTTTGGAGGTATCTTTGTGGATTTCTGTGGACCTCTCTAGCACTTTGCTTCTTCCTATTCTCATGTGGTCTTCATTTATCATGGTCTCTTATTTCTTGTTCTCCCTCTCTGTTCTTGATCCAGCTGGGATCTCCTGCTCCCCTAAGCTCTCTTTCCCTCGACTCTTGCCCTTCATTACCCCCACTCCCGTCCAGGTTGTTCATGTAGATCTCATCCATTTCTCTATCATTGGGTGATCCCTGTGTCTTTCTTAGGGTCCTGTTTTCTAGGTAGCCTCCCTGGAGTTGTGAGTAGCAGTCTAGTCATCTTTGTTTTACATCTAATATCCTCCTATGAGTGAGTACATACCATGTTTGTCTCTCTGAGTCTGGGTTACCTCACTCAGGATGATTTTTTTCTAGATCCATCTATTAGGCTACAAACCTCAAAAGGTCTTCACCAACCCTACATCTGACAGAGGGTTGATATCCAGAATATATAAAGAACTCAAGAAATTAGACATCAAAATGCCCAACAGTCCAATTAAGAAATGGGCTCTAAAACTAAACAGAATTCTCAACAGAGGAAGCTCAAGTGGCTGAAAGACACTTAAGGAATTGCTCAACATCCCTAATCATCAGGGAAATGCAAATCAAAACGACTCTGAGATACCACATTACACCTGTCAGAATGGCTAAGATCAAATACACTGAAGACAGCTTATGCTGGAAAGGATGTGGAGCTAGAGGAACTCTCCTCCACTGCTGATGGGAATGCAAGTTTGTACAACCACTTTGGAAATCAATATGGCGCTTTCTTAGAAAATTGGGCATCAATCTCCCCCAAGACCCAGCTATACCACTCTTGGGCATATGCCCAAGGAATGCTCAATCATACCACAAGGGCACTTGCTCAGCTATGTTCATATCAGCATTGTTTGTAATAGCCAGAACCTGGAAACAACCTAGATGCCCTTCAACTGAAGAATGGATAAATAAAATGTGGTACATATGCACAATGGAATACTACTCAGCAGAGAAAAATCAAACTAACTTTCATAAGACTGCAATACAAAGAGGAAATTTTGACTTCTACTTATTCTCACCCAACACTGAATTTGCTTCTCACCAAACACTGAATTTGCCCCATGTTTCTGGGCATTCCCATTCTCTCTTAGAGCTAGGTAAGGCCAGGTTGCAGAAGATGAATACACATGAAAGCAACGTAAGTCACTACTTGCCTCATGCATAAATATCTCCTGGATGCAGTCCTCTGTTTTCCTTTCCTATTCTACATGACTGCTATGGCACTAATTTCCAGGGAACCTGAAAGTCACATATGGATGATTCCAGGGTTCCCGTCATCCTGATATCAAGTGCTCTCTTCATCTGCTCACCTTTGCAGTAGTGTTGGCCAGGACAAAGGAGACTTCTACTTTGACAGAGCTACTAGATATTTTGGCTTCTATTCTCTCTAGTGATTACCTGCCTCCTGCTACAAGGAAGACTGAGTACCAAGTATGTGCGGACAGGTAACACCTCCAGATTTTTCTCAGAAGTTGAAGGCAACATTGCATGATCATGCACCACTTGCTTCTTTACCTTGATATTTCAAACAGTGATCTCCCTTCAGTTCTGATCTTTTGTCTCTGTCCTTTACACAGGCTTTCTTCCACTGCAAGATTCCCCCTATGATAAGGTTCTCAACACATATTTTATTTCTTTTAGGAAAGCCTTTAAGTTTGCCCACACCACTCTCAGAACTCAGGCTAATCCACAGGTTCGTTTAGTTTCTGAGTATAGAAGCTTTTCTTTTCCTTTACATGTATCATTGCTTGGTAATTTACTAACCTAAACCACTCAAAAGACTGTTGAACAAATTAAAAATGGAAACTTTGCTTCTCCAGTTTCTCATGAACTTTTGGGAGGTCCAAGTTCCAAGGCTCAGCAAAATGAAGGAGGTCACTGGAAACCAAGAGGTTGAAGAGATTGTGAGAAGTCATAGGAAGATAAGACATACTTTATTTGTGATGAGGGACACCACACAGAAGGCAACCTCTGGCAGACACTCCTACATTGACCAGTGTATGTGGACTGCCCACAGGCAGGCATAACATACAGGAAGGCCAGCATACAGGTTATTTGGAGGTAGCTATACAGGCCTAGAGAATCCAAAGACTCCAAATATGACTCAAGATCCTGACCTCAAAGCCATATTTATATAAAACTCACACGGAAGTGTCATTCCACTCCAAATAGTTAGATAACAGGTTGTATAATTATTTACTTTTTTTGGGGGGGTTCCCCATTCATTGTTAGCCATCTTTGTGCCGAGTCTAAGCTCCCCAACCCCAATATCCAGCATTAGCCATCTTGGCCCATGTGTCTAAACACAACAGGCTTTCATGGCTGTAGCTGTATTTTTCTTTGGACTGCCAACCAGCTCCTGAATGAAGACACGGAGACTTGTTATTAATTATGAATGCTGGGCCTTAGCTTAAGCTTGTCTCACTAGCCCTTATAACTGTCTCTCTTCATCTATGTTTTGCTTCTGGGCTCTTTACCTTCCTTTCATTCTTTATGTTCTACTTCCTGCTTCCTTCATGACTGGCTGGCAGGCCCCTTGTGTCTCCCTGGCATTTCCTTTTCTTCCTCCTGTCCCAAGACTAAATTCCTCCTCCTACTTACTCTCCCTGCCTGGAAGTCCCATCTATACCTCCTCCCTTACTACTGGGTATTCAGCTTTTTATTAGACCAATCAGGGGCCTTAGGAAGGCAAGGTAAAACAGCAACACATATTTACATAGTTAAGCAAATATTCTGCAACATACAAATGCAACACATCTTTGCATACTCAAACAAATATTCCACACCACATGACTGCTGTGGGATAATGCTGTTGTACATTGGTTTAATAAAACACTGGCCAGTAGCCAGGCAGGAAGTACAGGAGGAGCGAGCAGACTAAAGGAATGCTGGGAAGAGGAAGAGCAGAGTCAGGAGTCACCAGCCAGACACAGAGGAAGCAAGATGTGAAGGCAGAACTGAGAAAAGATATCAAGCCACATGGCTACACATAGGTAAGAATTATGGGTTAATTTAAGTGTAAGTGCTAGTCAGTAATAAGCCTGAGCAAATGGCCGAGCAGTTTTAATTAATATAAGCCTCTGTGTGTTTACTTGGTGCAGGACCTCAGGAGCCAGGTGGGACCAGGAATACTTCAGCTACACATGACCCTCTGTCCCCAGCTTTCCTTAATTATGCTCTCTCTAGCTTCATCATCAATTTCAGGAACAAATCAAACACATGTGGCTTAATGATTGAGATGTAGGCAATTGCTAACTATACAGAGTGTACCTACACACCTCTGGAAGGTACATTTAATCCACACCTGATTAGATGGTTCTTACTATCCTATATGCAGTCCATTGTTGACAAAAATGTTGTTATGTGGCCCATCATTATATCTTGAAACTTGTGAAGTAAATACTACCAAATAAAGTGGTGTTGGGTTATAGTGGTTGCTAGCTTTTTAAATCTGTTTGATTTGAGGAGCTGGACCACAGGAACAGGTACTGTAGGTTTGGTTTGGAGCTTAGACATGCTAGTGGAATGTACAGTGATACTAAGGAGACAGTACTTGAAGGATAACATCATGGAAAGAAAGAAAAACAAAACAGGAATAGGTCAGAAACATGGAGAAGGAACCAAGTAAAGGAATGCTCCAGATGTGTCTCATCCTACTTTGTACCCAGCTCAATAGTTACACATAGAGATTGCTGATGAAGAGGGACTGACAGTGAAGGATGGTACAATACGGCATGTTCGCTGTGAGGATGCTCTAAAAAAACTCCCAATCTGTGGTCCTGACAAAAGTTTCCATTTTGTCTTAGCTTGGCAGTTAGGTGTAAATCCACTCCATGTGTCTCTTGTTCAAGGACAATGCTATCAGATCAGTAACTTTCCACAAAATGCCACAAGTTGGAGAGAGGCTTCTCCATATGTGATGACCACTAACTCCTTGACACACAACTTGGGCCCAAGCACAAAGTCAGTGAGACAGGGAAATGGAACCCTGCTTATTCTAGACACACTGCAAAGCAACTTGGCAATAGAGGGACAGTCAGTTTTATTGGGAGTGGAGACTTCAGAACAAAATCCAGTCTCATTGGAAGTTAGAGAAATACAACCATCAAGAGAAGCAAATTTATGAGGAGGAAATATTCAATAGTAGACAAGGTTACAAAAAAATGGTTGTTGGAATTTTGGGTGGTTAGGTATCATTGCGGAGAATATTTCAGCAAAATATTGGGAGATGTAAAGGAGATAATGATACAGATAGGATTGCCAAAGTTAACAAATAAAAACACTCGCTTTCCTGTTACATTTTAATTTCAGATAGATAAGCAATCAAAAACTTTCATTTTGACCATGTCCTGTCTGTTTAATTCATATTTAATTGAGTACCATGTGTGAGTTCTGACAACCTTAAATTGGAGAAACCAGTGAGTAGCAGGTGAAGATCTGGATACAGGAAGGAAAATGCCACTTTTGAGGAGTTTGGAGATGAGGCAAGGACAGGGACAAACTGGGAATTCTCTTAGCAGTGGAGACCTGATTCACTGTACTAGCGATCATTATGTGTCTATGTGCAGATGAGACTGCCCATACTGGAGCAACTGACAGAGAATGAGCTATGATGGTAAACAAATGCTTATGGCATTTGAAACATGATCAAAAAATTCTAAAATCTGAAGGCTTCATCCATTCAATGAATTAGAATAACCTGAATAAGGCCAATTCATGAAAACATCATTACACACAGCCATATTATTACTTGTATCCTCATACTTATTTTTTTACTATTTCATTGCACATATCTGTAATGTACTGTGATCATATTCTCTCCTATTATCCTTTCTTACCTACTTTGCCCTCCTACCAAATACCTTCTTTCCAACAAACAGCCATCCTATTTTCATGCCTATTGTGTTTGTGGCCCACTGTACTTAATTGGGGTTATTTGCATGAGCATGGGTGGGAGTTGATTTACTTGAACAACTTTCCTGTGGATATCAGTGAGGAACATGATTCCTGCACCCTCCCTAAATCTCCCAATAATTGTATGTCTATAGTTCCCAAGGAAGTGAGTGGTCTGGCCTTCTGACCCCCACATCCTCCATGATGGAATGTTGATCAGTACAGTCTTGTGAAGACAGCCATTGCTGCTGTGAGTTCAAGGATGTACAGGTATTTTGTGTTCAGAAGACAGCTCTCCAGTTCTTCACAGTACTTCCTTCCATTTTCCAGCTCTTAAATTCTTTCCACTCATCTTCTGTGGTAGTTGCCTCCACCCTTAGCCTCTCAAGGCTTTTATCATGAAGATATAGTAGATTTTGTCAAAGGCTTTTCCTAAATGTACTGACATGATCATGTGACTTTTTTTTCTTGAATCCATTTATTTTTTTTATTTATTTTTTAAATTACACTCATGATATTCATTAATTACACTCATGATATTAATCACATTTGTGGTATTCATAGATTACATTCGCAGTATTCATTCAGTTATATATATTAATTTTAAATGCCGAATGTCATTTATTGAAGGGGGGGAGGTCTTAAATACAGGCTTACAGCACAATGGGGGGACCCTGGAGGGCAGAAGTTCGCTACTAATGTTTTACAATCTTGCTTGAATCCATTTATATTATGAATTTTACTTATTGATGTATATATGTCAAACCATCCCTGTATCTCTGGAAAGCAATCAGTTTGATCATGATAAATAGTTTTCTTGACATGTTTTTGTTTTTAGTTTGCGAGTATTTTATTGAAAACTTTTGTATCTATGTTCATTAGGAAGATGAGTGTATAACTTTCTCTGTTATGTCCATATCTGATTTTGACATGAAGGTACTTTTTCAGAAGAGTTCAGAAGGTTTCATCCCTTCTGTATTTTAGGGATAGTTTGAGGCGTTATGGTGTTAGTTAGTTCTGATTTAAAGGTTGGGAGAATTCTGTAGTGACTTCTCAGGATCTGGGATTTTTTAAAAAATATTTTCAGTTTTTTGACAATTTGATGCACACAAATAACGTGTATTTTGATCACATCCCACATGCATACCTTCTCCCATCAATACCCCTAATATACTACCTTCCATATCCATGACTTCCTTTTTATTCTTTTTATACCACACTGAGTACAAGTAGTGCTGCCGGCCTGCATATGGGAGTAGAGCCATCCTCCAGAACATGGGCAACCTACCAGTGGCCACGTCCCTCAAGAAATATGACTTCCTCTATCCCAGTAGCCATCAAGTGCCAGCAGTTCCTCTGATGGGGTGAAGGCTTATGATTCCTGTCTGGACTGGAATACTGACTGTTTTGAATGCATGCAGGTGTGTGCAGGCAGGTAACCACAGCTGCTGTAAGTAACGAGTGCAACGATTATGTCATGCGTGGAAGACAGCGTTTCAGAGCATTCCTCCTGCCCTCTAGCTCCCATGTTCTTTTCATCACTTCCACGATGTCCCCTGAGTCTTAGGGAGGAGTGATAGTAATGTCCCATTTAGGGCTGAGCCTCAACATTCACTTATTTTAACACTTTGACTGGTTAATGGGCCTCGGTACTGCCTGCTGGCCACTGTGTGAAGAAGCTTCTTTGATCAAAGTTGAAAGACGTATAATTTATGGATTTTTGGCTTGGCTTGGTACCACGTATGAACTCCCTCCTCTAGAGTAGGCCACATATCTAACTAGAATGTGGCTGGTTAGCCTCCCAATAGTTATGCCACAATTACACCAGAATGCACATCTTGCCTGGCAAAGGACCTGGACCTTTTCTTGTTAGTTAGCTTGTTTTGTTTTTCTAATTACTGCTTCATGTTCATTGTTTGCTATAGATCTGCTTAAATTTTTATCTCATTTTTTAGTTTTGGAAATTAAAATGCAACTACATCCTTCCCCTTCCCTTTCTTCTCTCTAGCCCTTCCCATGTACCATAAGCCTTTGTTCTCACTCAAATTCATGGCCTCTACTTCTTCAGTTGTTACACACACACACACACACACACACACACACACACACACACACACATCCCGCACACTTCTAAATATACAAAATACATCCTGATCAATTTGTATTATAATTATGTATATTATGTAGATGCATCAATATGTGTATGATTTTAGGGCTGACCACTTGGTGTTAAATAACAAACTGGTGGTCTCTTCCATAGAAAAGTCTAGTTCTCCTGCCCTCAGCACCCTTTAATAGCCTGTGGTTCTTTGTCCAGGATTGATGCCTCATAGGATTTCCCCCTTCCGTGTTTGTATGTCCACTGGTGTCATCCTGTTCAAGTTTTAACTTTGGCTAAGAGTTATATTCATCTAGAAATGAATTTACTCCTTTTTCCAATTTAGTATTTTCCAATTTGACACAGGTTTCTCATGTATGCCCTACGGATATTTTGAATTTCATTGATAACCATCATAATGTCTCCCTAATTCATCTCTAATTTCATTAATTTGGGTCTTCTTTATCTGTTCTAGTTATTTTGACTATGAGGTTAATAAAAATGTTAATATTTTAAGTAACTAACTTTTCCTTTCATTTGTTCCTTTAATTTTTAATTTTTCTTTCACTAATTTCTGCTATGATCTTAATTATTTCTCCCCATCTGCTGCTTTGAGGTTTGGTTTGCCATGCCTTAAGCTATATTAGTAAATCATTTGAGAAGTCTTTGATCTTTTCATGTCTGTATTCAGAACCATAAACTTCCCTCATACAACTACCTTCATTGTATCTTACATGTTTTGGTATGCTGTATTTTAGCTTTCATTTACTTCTAGGAATTTTCATTTCTAGCTTGATTTTTCCCAACGACACATTAATGATTCAATCATGTATTGTTTAATTGCCATGACTTTGGGTATTTTCTGTAGTTTCTCTTGCTGTTGATTTCTACCTCTCTTCCATTGTGGTCAGATAAAATAAAAGGCTTTTTTTTCCTCAGTTTTTCTATGTTTGTTAAGGCTTGTTTTCTGTCTCAATATGTGATCAACTTGAGAGAAAGCTCCATGGGCTGCTGAGAAGAATGTGTGTTCTGTAGTGTTTGGATAGAATATTCTGTAAATGTCTCTGTCTGTTTGATTTATGACACCATTCAATTCCATTGTTTCTGTTTATTTTCTTTGGTCTGGGTGATCTGTCAAATGGTCAAAGTTGGGTATTGAAGCCACTAAAGTGTTGCTGTGTTGTGGTTAATCTGTGACTTTATATCTAGCACACACACACACACACACACACACACACACACACACACACGCACACACACACACAATTAAACTGGTCCCAATTGATCAGGCTTGGTTTAGTTTTTAGAAGTGTACAGTAGTATTTTTGTTTCCTCTGAGTGGAGGGAAATACTGTATAAAGAAAAGATACTGTAAAATGCCCTGATGACTTCCAAGCCCGAGGAGACGAGGAGATGGCGCCCTGCAAATGGAAGAACAGTCACTGAATTTGTTGGGGGAGGAAATAACTTAGATTTTAGGTCCTGTGAAGCACCTTGAAGCTCTACAGATCCAAGGTTCTAAAATGATCAATTCAACTCCGTAATGTAGATTTATGACTGGTGCAGAATTGAGGAAACCTTGCTGGATTTAGAGACAAGTCAGGTAAGGAAGGGTACTAAAAAACCAATTTAAGTTTAAAATTAAGAATAAGTCTGGGGTCTAGCTAGGGTCAGCTTTGGTTTATCTCCATCACTAATACGATTCCCGAGAGCCCTAGGTGATGCATGTACTCATGATGTTGCAAAATGCAGGCACTGAGCACAGGTGGAGGGGGACAGTTAGGAGAAGAGAAGCCTTTGAAAGAGGCTGTTTCTCTCATTGCCCCATGGTAACTGCAGCCACTGAAACAGCATGTAGGAGACCAAAGATGGACAGGAATTGCTTGAAAGAAGAATGAACTGGCTTCAGGTCCTTCCCACCTGGGGAAACGCAGATCTAGGTCAAGTGCAGTCAGTGTGGGCCATGAACCAGCTAAGTAAAGAATTGCTTACTGTGGTTGGATCCTGAGTTTGTCTGAGTTCAGATATTGTCTGATCTCTTTCCCAGTTAGCAGCATCTTTTCCTGTTCTTAGTGGATCTAAGATACAGATTGCTGTATCAATCAGGAGCCATAACAGTACTTATGGAATGTATGTGAGAATCCAGCACAGTGCCATGAGATTCCTTTATATTCAAATCAGTTGCCATCTTGATTGACTGTTTATGTAATCATTTCTTTTAATACAAGGGAACTCTTTGAGGTAAGGACATTGCTTTTTCTTTTTTCTTTTTGCATTCCAAATATTTAATTATACAACTTAAGCCCTAACTGTTCACTAAGTATTATCAAATCATATACCTCAGTCTGAAATCTTAAGAAAGCCAGCATGAAACCATGACATCTTAGCAAGAGTGCTTCTACAAATGCTTAGATTTTTTTTTACTTTTTGAAATGATTATACAATTACATCATTTCTCCCTTCTCTTTCATCCCTCCAAACACTCTAATTTGCTCCCCAACTCTCTTTCAAATTCATGGCCCCCTTTTCCATCACTGTAGACCATGAAATGATAAGACTTTGTAGCTTTTCTAACTTGAAAGGAGAGATTTATTGTCTTTTCTGCTCTAGACAAAGAATCCTAAAACTACCTACAGCTGCCTCTGGTGTCTATGGCAGGTTTGTCCTCTGCCCTCATCCAGCCATATGTTAATGAAGACATGTGAAACAGCTTCACTGATAGTTTGTTGTAAATGGAACTGAACACAGCTTTAGCCTCCTCTCAACCTCACATAATAAATAACTTCATCTTTTGTAGGCCAATCGATGAGACCACTTGGTGGGCAAAAAGCCACACAATTATTTTGAAATTACAAACTGCTGGTGTCACATTTTTTTGTTTTGTTTTGTTTTTCGAGACAGGGTTTCTCCGTGTAGTTTTGGTGCCTGTCCTGGATCTTGCTCTGTAGACCAGGCTGGCCTCGAACTCACAGAAATCCTCCTGGTTCTGCCTCCCAAGTGCTGGGATTAAAGATGTGCACCACCACCACCTGGCTTGGTGTCACATCTTCAGTTGCTTGTCTATGTCAGATATGATATTGATACCACAGTGCTTATTTTTCCTTATTAAGTTGATGCCAGTATAGTTTTAAAAAAAGAAGTTAAGAAAGGTGATGTTGTCTCTTTTAACACACAAGTTGACTTACATGAGTATTGAAGATGGTATTTTGGTGACAGAGTCAAGGCAGACTGAGTTTATTTCAAGTCAGCCTAGTTTAAGCAAGGCCCTATAAGCTAGGTAATGGTCTAGAAGGAAAGGACTGAGAGAAGGTCAAGACACCATGACAAGAGGCGCAAGAATTGATACTTCAATATGTCATATAACTTGAAATGATTTGTCAACTGGACAACAGAGTTGCCTCTTTTATTAGCACAGTCAAACAGCAGCAGAAAAAACAACCTTCATTTGATTCTTACTGAGATTTATTGTTTTTAATAATGCCACTTTTCAGAAGTATAGTCATGTGCTCACTTAGACAGGCTGACAAAGTGAATACTCATATGTAATGCAAAGTACCTTTCAGGTCATAAGTTAAGACAAATATAGTGCAGTGACAGGTCAATCAAATGCCCGCAGCAGACAGCAAACCCCAGCCTCCCTTTCCCATCAACTGGCTCTCATTTTGCACCAAAGAACCCACAATGGAAAGCTGGCAAAACATAGAACACAGATGGCTACCGACTGACATGAAAAGTAAATTTTATTAAACATGTTTACATACATGAGTGGGAGGTTCATTGAAAAGCACAGGGGAGTGTTAAGACAAGTGGTCAAAATAGAAAGGTACTACCCAATTATAATCGGTTGATTGTTGGCCACTAAGACAGAACGGAATCTAGTAGAAGTGCACCAATTGCTTCGCTTCTTCCTGCACAGCATGGTGAGTGGTGGTCAATCTGTGCCCCGTGGAACGATGGGCAGGTAATCCTGACATGTGTAAATAATAATAAATAATTCACTTTGTGCAGGCAGTATGTCTATGGATTAAAACCTAGTGTCTACACAGTGTCTACACGTGTTACAGCCCCACAGGAGGAATCTACACCAAAATATTGATTAGAAGGAATTTGGTCCGTACTACATCACGTTTTCCAGAGGGTAAAAAATAAAGTCCATCTATAGACATTTCACCCCAGACCCACATACCGAGTCTGGCTAAAACCTGCAAAATGCCTATAACAAAAATGGATGGCTTAGATTTCTTGATTATTTCAGTATATTAATTAACGAGCAAACTGTACAAGTACATGCAACATACAAGCTGGCCTATGTGGAGCTAACATACATTATTAAATAACCTTTTGTCTCTTTGCTTTTTTTTCTCTCTTTTTCATTTTTTTTTATACAAAATGTGCATGCAGCTTTGAACAGCTCCAAGTCATGCTGCTCGAACTGTGAAGTCACAAAAGTTGAATGACTCATAAAAGAGGGACAGCATATCGATGCAGCTGCAGGACCAGGCGCCTGCAGCACATACACATACAGTCACAAGGGAAACCCAAGAAAACCCAAATGAGGAATATGCACATGGGAATTTGACTGTATTCTTTTTCTTTCCCCAAAGTAAGATATTGTGCATTAAAAAAAAAAATCAAGCTTTGTGCTTGCATTGACCTTAAAGAAATATAAATTAAAATCCAATAAAAAACATTAGTTTAGTGCAGAGTATATTAACTGGAATTTCCAGTGCAATATTAAACAGCTCATACCATGCTCCTTCCAGGGCAGATGGGAGAGTCTACACGGAGGCATGGCTGAGAAGCCTGGGCATAGCTGAAAGTGTCTTAGGCTCAAGTCCACTCTTAGTCACCATTTTAAGAAGTTGAGAGTATGGTTCCTACACGTGAGCATTTTTTTCTTTTGTTATCTGGAAGTAAAAGGCATTGCAAAAAGGGTTTCCAAAGTGTTGTTATGTGGTTAGCCTTCATCCCCAGCATTAGTTGTAGATCGACTTGAAACTCTCCCATGTCAACAATGGAAAACATAAACAAATTATCTGGAATGCAAACAGATCCGCTCTTCAGTGGGAAAGTGATTCTGTGACAACTAGTTTGGAAGGTGAAATTTTGTTTTTCTGGGGGTGTGAAGTGGTTCCACATACAAGACTTGGAAGAACTGTAAACTGACTGCCAGTGATACCCTTCCCTGGCTTCACTTCGCCCAGCTTTTGAAAACTTTGGGGAGGGGGGACATGCTACAGAAATACTGCTTCAGCCCTCTTTTTGGTGCTTTTGGAAAAAGAAAGGAAGGGCCTCTGTTATCACCACTAACCCCGTGATGACAAAGCAAAGAAGAACAAAGCCCCCCAAAAATGACAAACTGGTGGGAATAACAAAAGCCGTGAAGACGAAGAAGCAAAGACGAGAGGAGAAAAGAACCAGCGAACAGCACACAAATCACAACTAACGCACACGTAAGAACTAAACAACCCTAAACACCAGGGAAATCACCCTGCTTGTGGTCTGTGCAGAAACGTGTGAAGTACAACTTTTCACAGAGTGAGAGTTTCTCCAGTTTGTTCTATTTGGGGTGTGTGTGTGTGTGTGTGTGTGTGTGTGTGTGTGTGTGTGAACTTAACGTTCCCTCTTTTCCTATTTGTTAGAAGCATCAGTGACTCTCACTAGCACGCCTCTTCTTACTGTAATTTGAACGACTGCCTTGTTCTGTCATGTGAAGCCATGTTTTAAACAACAATTGGGACACATCGGAAAAACTACTACAGGCAAAACACAAGTTGATTGTCTGTCTCCAACAATACTCTTGATCATGAAATATCTGGTTTCTGATAATTATCCTGAAATGTGAAGTTTGGTTGGAAGGATAAGAGTTTACTATGATCGGATGCAGGGAGGCCCAGATGAACTCTCCAGAGATGACTGGGAAGCCCGGCGGGTCAGGGGAGTGAGTGTGGGATCCACCAGTGATGACGGAGGGAACAATTTATACCATCCAATCACCATGCTGGACAGATCAAGTTCTTCCAACAAGATTTGAGCCACACCCATAAAGCATTTGTGGTCCATTCTTCCGTAGTCACCCCAGACGATCACCTGTAGACAGAAATGCAATGTAATTTGAGCTTCCTTTTTCCACATGTGAGGGGTTCACATCTCCCATTCTGTAAAAGCATGGTGTAGGTAAAGGTTAAGAAACAAGAACATCTAAGAGAAAACATGCAAACAAATGTCTACACATGTGTTTTTAATATATAAATCAGCACTGCCCTTGTGAGACTTTTGTATAACAAACAATGGCAAGGCTCTAGACATACAAAAATTAAAATCTGTATATCTAGGAGGGCAAAACAAGTAGTCTGACTGAGGATCCAATGAAATACATTTTAAATGGCTTTTGCAAACAGAATGAAAGCATGCATCCTTCTTTTAAATTGCAGACTTGGTAGTGCATGGGCAGATGGAGAAATAATTGAAGGCAGTATCTCCTGAGGATTTGCTCAATAGTTTGATTTGATCAGATGAGTAGCGAGCAAGTGAGCTCACAGACACTTATTACTACTAATTACACTGGTGTCAGACAAGTCTTCCATCACACATTCTTGGGGCCTCTGTTCTAATCCTGGGGTCATCTATAAAAGTTTGGTTGTGAACTATTCATCTACTGAACCCCACTTTCTCAATGTACTGTTACACTGACAAACTACTTAGTTTCTGTGATCCTAAAAAACAATTTCTACCATAGAAATAATGATATCTAGGGAACAAAGTCATTAGAAACTTTAACAGGGGTATGTGTGGAAGGACCTGACAACAGCTGTTTGCTGGTCTCAATTCTCTTTTTCCTACATTCTTCCAGTTTATAGCTCATGTCTGATATCGAGTAACAACCAATCAATTGTTTTATCATTTTTGCCATGGTATCTCTCTGTGTATCTATCTACCTATCTATTATCTATCTAATCTACATCTATCTATCTATCTATCTATCTATCTATCTATCTATCTATCTATCTATCTATCTATCAACCTATCTACCTACCTATCATCTATCTATAATCTATCATCATCTTTTCATCTATCATCCACCTACTTACCACCAACATTACCTACTTACTCTATATCATCTACCTTCATTATGGCTAGGTATTAAGAGAAAAAATATGACCAAAAGGTCAAGGTTTGGAGAAGATAGAGACAAGGAGGGAGAAGGTAAGACATTAAATTTTGTTTCCTTCCACTATGTACACCAGGTATTGTTAATACTATAGAAACTGTATTATAAATTGACCAGTTTCTTTCTACCCAAGGGCATGAATAAGTTAGGTTTTACTAAACTGATTTTCTTCAGTGCTCTTCATATCTTTTGTTGGACTAATAGATATCACCATAACTAGACAAGCAAAGTCACACTGACCTGAAGAACTTTACCCTGCGGACTTTCATCAAACACAAGGGACTGCTGATACAAAGGGTCGAGAGTTTTCCGTGCAATTCTTGTCTTCTTTTTGGCAATACAGGCTCCATTTTCCAAAAGATATACTTTCACATAGGGTGCTAAACAAAGGTGAGTAGACATGTAAGAATCTATTGCTTGAACTAACTCTATTTTTATTAGTTGATATCTTATTGGAGACTTGGAGATTCTTACTATATGTATATTTCCATCACTCTAAATATTCTACTCCTTACTATCCATACACACATCACTACTGCTGTGTCTTTCTGCATTTCAAGAAAATGTCCACACTCTGGTCTTGACATATTTACTTGAGTCAGGGCTGGCATTACAGTACAGGTTCACATCTTAAACCTCATTTTTTGTGGTTTTAGATAGGCAGAAAAACTATTTAGCACAAGAACTGCTACAATTATATTTTTGAAAAACAACAGCATTTTCCTAGTACTTTCCAATAAAATAACTGTGAAAAGAAAACCCAGATCAATTTTTATAAATTCAAAGATAACCAAAAAACAAAATCAAGCATGTAAGATTCAAATGCATTATTTTCACCCTTTTGTCTAAGATCAAACATAAACCCAAATATAATAAAAAATTTTCAAAGTTTTCCATATTTAAGTCTTGACCAGGAGCTGGAGAGATGGCTCAATAGTTAAGAGCATATACTACTCTTGCAGAAGATCCAGGATCAGTTCCTAGCACCCACATGGTGACTCACAACAGTCTGTAACTCCTGTTTCAGGAGGTCCAATGCCCTCTTCTGGCCCCTATGAACACTGCATGGATGTATTTGCAGGCAAATCAATATACACATAACTGTTAAAATAAATACACCTTAAAAGAGCCCTGTCCAAATCAGTGCTACTTTTCCTTACCAGGGGTAGACTTGGAGCCAGGTTTTTGGGTAAGGCTCCGGGCTCTGATAACTTCTACTTCCAATTGGCCCTTTTTATCCTCCATCCCGATTTGGATATCACCTGAAAGTGGAGACAAAACAAAATCTCAGCTTCTACTCAAGTCATGAGACAAGTAACAAAGGTGGAGGAACTTTGGCAGATGCTGAAGGATTATTTCTATGATGCTAATGAATGCAGACACGCACATGCCTTTCAATTCCACTATTTCTCATTTTCCAAATCAAATTTTTTAAAGTTTTTTTTTTCAAATTTTGCTCTGGTACTAATACACTTTTAATGTCTATAACATTTATTTAATTTTTAATGCATGTGTATGGTGTGTGTGTGTGTGTGTGTGTGTGTGTGTGTGTGTGTGTGTAAATCAGAGGACAGCTTGCCAGGTTTGGTTTTCTCCTTCTACCATGTGGGTCTTGGAGTTGAACCCAGGTCTTGAGTTGGACAGCAATTACCTTTCTTTACTCACTGAGCCATCTCAATGGTTCCCTAATCCATCTTTAGAGATTTGCACACTAACTGAAAAAAGAGTTACTAACCACAAAATTAAGTGTTTACAGGATGTATGACTCTGGGGAAGTCTTCTTGCTCTTATGCCACCTATCATATTTACTTAGCAATGGCAAGTTGCAATTGTCTGAATTTTGATATTGAGAAAAAGTCACTAGTACAATTTGGCTAACTACAACGACAACCTAATAAATCTTGTCTACATGACAATGCATTTTTGTTTTATTGATACTATACACCAGCAAATGGACAGAATTTTTACCTATTTAAGGAATCTTCTATTGATGGAAATATGGGTTATTCAAATTGCTGCAATTTGAACTATAATGGATAATTTTATAAGAATTGTCCAATACTTTGTTGGTTATTTCTTTTCTTTTCTTT
>CABHPQ010172605.1:11951-42446 GCA_902168405.1 Peromyscus aztecus | reverse complement strand
GTGTGTGTGTGTGTGTGTGTGTGTGTGTGTGTGTGTGTGTGTGTGTGATAGAGACTGAGAAAGCATCATTCCTCCCTTTGCCAAAGCTGTGCATACTCACAACGGCCTGAGAAGGACTGGAGGTGTGGACTCTAAGGCCCTGGGCCCTGCCTCTGTGATCCCCGACTTGCCCTCCAGTGGGAACCTCACTTTCCTTCAAGTCCTACTGCTAATGGTTCTTCCCTGCTCTCCCTGGGGCAGTTCAGCTCACAGGCAGAGGATCAATGTGTCCATCGTGGCTGTTACTTAACACTGAACAAGCTCTCGTCACTTCCCCAAGCCTCGGTATCCCCATCTCTCCCCCAGGAACAATCATGGTGTCTTTGCATATGTTCTTAGGAGGATTGAATGTGGTGATGTAAGGAGAGGTCATACAGGCCTCTAGTGGTAAAGCTATTGCTGTTCTTTGTGAAGCACATCCTATGTGCCGGGTCATCCCTCGCTGACCCCAGAGTTCGTCGGTCGGCTAGCCTGGTCGGCTGCCTTGCTCTGAGCATTCTCGGTCTATGCCTCCACAGGTTGAGATTACAGGTAGCCACCATATGTGGGTCCTGGGGACCTGAACTCCAATTCTTAGGCTTATATAGCAAGCGCTTTACTTCCTGAGCCCTCTCTCCAGTCCCATCTGGACTTTTTCTATGCAAATGATTAACAGTGCCTTTGTTAGAATTTATAAGAGATGCTAAGAGATGATATATGTATTGAGACAGGGTTCTCTGAGTAGCTTTGGTGCCTTTCCTGGAACTCACTCTGTATCCTGGGCTGGCCTCGAACTCACAGAGATCCACCTGCCTCTGACTCCCTAGTGCTGGGATTAAAGGTGTGCGTCACCACTGCCCGGCTGCCTTAAATATGTTTTATGGAGTGTTTTGGGTGTTCAGATGTGGAGCTGAAGAATATAAGCCATTAAAATGGCCACATAAAGTGAAAGGCGAGTTATTCTACATAGCTCATAAGAAGAATCAAGGTTGTGGATCAGCAGGAGAGGAAGAAAAAGGAGCTTGAGGGAGAAGGGAGGCGGTGGGGGAGATCCTTGATGTGAGAAATGGGTAAAGCTGTCCAAGTCCAGGATACTTCACTTCTAACTTCAAGTACGTTGCTTTACTGCAGGGTACGGATTGTAGACTCAGGCCGACAAAGTCTGTTTCACAGAGTGAGACTCCTGTTGGTGGTGCTTTGGGGAGGGGATGTTGAGGGGTAGGGTTCTGAATAAGAAGACACAATATGGGGAAAAAAAGGAGCATGTTGGGATGCTGATCTGATAGCCCACAATCTAAACCATCTAATACGTCAAATACCCCAAACTGGAGAAATAGAAGCCCCCTTCTTAGCCCCAGGGGTTCCCAAAGTAATAGGAAGGACTGGGTCTCCCGTTACTTATAAGATCCAAGTCTGCAGTAATTTCCTTCTGAATTTCAAAGAGCAGGGTAGCACTAAAAGATGTGTGTGAAATATAGGATGCTCTGCTTCCCTGTTTAGGCTCCTGGGTTTACAGATGGGGAAACTGAGGCCATGTAGGCAGAAGGAGGCTAATGGAGGTCTCATTTGATGGCTGCCCAATGAGCCTTCTTCCCTGAGCCTGTGGTAGGAGACATTAGGCAGGGTTAATGAGCCAGCTCCTCTATCTGATGGCAGCCTGGGTCTGCAGCACTCAGCTCAGATTTGGGCAAAATATCACAGACTCCCAGAAGCACTTTCACTTTTAAAGGGAAATTGTCAGGATGTAAGGCAAGGCTATCTTGCCAGAGGCATGAATGTGTTCGTTGGAGGTGTTTGAGTGGACTGTGGGAAGGACTGATAGTCTGTGACCGGAAAGAGGAGAGGAGGGGGTTGTATTTGGCTCCATCTCCTGCTTTTAGCTCTTGCTGGGGTAGTCATTCCAGAACGGTGTCCCAGGACATTAGATCTTGCACGTAAACTGGGGGGGGGGGTCGCTTAGACATGGTAACTCAAGACTCTAGTGGGCTAGAGGATGAAACACAAGTCCCCCCACTTGCCTCCCTACAGGGTCCACATTTCCAGGACTCGCCACCCCTTAGAGATGGATCATGAAATGGAGATGTCTTGGCTGAGAAGGAGCAGACTCCATTATACTCATGGATGCCCTAGAAAAGATTCACTAGCCCACCAATGCCCAGAACTGGCTGCTGTTGCTGTTTGCAAGAACCTGAACTGTAACACTGACATCGGAGCCCCACCACTCTTTAGCTATGAAGAAGAGGATGCTCCTGTGTTTCATGGGTGTGTAGGACTAAGATAACATCACCCAGAGTACTTGCTGTGGTTGTTTATTTACCTCTAAGTGGGTGTTACCTTTTTTCCTATTCAATTCTCATTATAAAAGTAATAGATTTTTTTCCTTAGACAGACAAGGATGTACAATCTAGCTAAAAAAGAAAAGAAACTTCAGCCATCATTTTATAATTCAAAAAATTATCTCATTTTCATTTTGGGGCATATCCCTGTGTTTCTTTCCATAAGCATTATGGCTTTTTAATGGAAATGGACCAAGAACGTATAGACTTCCGTGATGTAAATGGATCATTATTTCCTTAACAAGACTTATGATGGCAAGCATTTGTTGAAATTATTTGTCGAAAAGCGAGATGCCAAGCTAATGAAGGCTCCACTAATGGATAGAGCACGGTTCTTATAATCCAGATTAATATGCAACTGAACTGATCGGGAGCAGACAATTCATCCATTTATTTAACAACCAGATTGAGTTATCTACTTCACTTCAGACAGAGCTTACAGCACAGGGGATGCAGTGGCTCAGAGGCTGCCTGAAGCATACACGTGCTGGGTAGAGACAGGACGTAAATAAATAAACATGTGAGTGGATACATTGCTGTGGTTAAATGCAAGGAGGGCTCTGATAGTGTAAAGAAGAATAAGATGATGTCTGTAGACACTGAGAGCAAGGGCAAGGCACTATTGTTTTTAGTTTTACAATGTTTTGTTTCTCAGTGAGTGCAAAAGTAATGGATTCTTTATGACAAGTTCCATACATGTTATTGTGCTTTTTCGTATTTACCCTCCATCAAACTTCCCTGTCTCACTTTCCCTTCTTGGTCTACTCATTCTTCCATATGCATATATCTACACAGAATATAGGATATACACATACATGACATACACATAAATGTATGTATATGTCACACATATTCACATATGTATATACACACACGTGTGTGCACACATATTTATATGTGTATGTCCTATATATGCCATATACGTATACACATGAATATATACACATATGCATCACTTGAATCTATGGCCCACATGTGGTAGACTATGTGACATCTGTACTTTCCCTCACAGCTCTCTCTCCACTCACCTCTCTCTATTCTCCTTCCCCCACGAACCCTCACGTCTATCTATAGCTATGGATATAAACCTAGATTCCCATTATGAGAGAAAACATATATTTCATGTGATGCTGCTATAACTGTTCTTGAGGTGCTGGAACCAGAGCAAGGCTCTGAAGTCGGAAGCAATATCCTGTGTGACTATCGAGTCCAAAATGGACCAGTGTCAAGTTCAACGGCAGGCAGATGGGGCGGTGGTTGGTAACAGGGACATCCATACCCGGTTTTATTGTGACCAGCGAGAACATAGGCACAGGTGGTTAACAGGAGACCTGGAGTTAGATTCTGTAGCATCTTGAAGGCGCAGTGGGGTGTTGGGATGGTGGATGATGGTGACTTCTGAGAAGGTTGCCAGCAGAAGGTAGGGTGTGTGTTTTCAAAGGTTCTTTTCTACCTCAGTGTGGAGACCACTCGGGAAGAGGCAAGAAGAATAGCCAGAAGTTGTGCTGGAGGCGGGGGTGGGGGTAGAATCATGTGGGGAGAGAGATAACGGTGGTTTAGGTCAGAGTACGGATAAGGAGCTGGTAATGGGGGAGCAGGGGAGCGGGGATCAGAGTTGAGGGCTTAAGATCAGACTTAAGGGCTGAGCCTGTTGGATGCTGAAAGATGGGCTCTGTGGTGAGGAAGGGACTTAGTTAAGGATGGCTGAACAGCCAAGTGGTCCCACAGGGGAGAGGGGGAGGACAGTGGGAGAAGAGTTGGGGGAATTAGATGTTTGATTTTAAGTTTAAGATCTCAGTTGGAGTCTGCTTTGGGTTTTATTGATGTGAAGAGAAACCATGACTGTGGCAAGTCTTATAAGGGGAAATATTTAAGTGGGGCTGGCTTACTGTTTCGGAGATTTAGTCCATTATCGTCATGGAGGCAGACATGTTGCTGGAGAAGGAACCTGAGGGTCGTACATCTGGATTGGAAGGCAGCAGGAAGAGAACCTCTGAAACCTCAAGCTCTCCCTCAGTGACACACTTCCTCCAAGTGTGTCACGTAAGGCCACACCTACTCCAACAAGACCACACATCTAAATCCTTTCAGATAATGCTGCCCCCTATGAGCATATGGGGGCCATTTTCATTCAAATGACCACAGAGTCCAAAGTGGAGATCTTAATCCTACAGTGAGATACATACATGCTGAGGCCAGAGGATGGATTGAAAATGAAGATGTTTTACAATCTTCAGCATGTAGATGCTCATGAGAGCCATGGGACTACATGAGAAAATGACTACATGATGGAGAGAGAGAGAGAGAGAGAGAGAGAGAGAGAGAGAGAGAGATTGAGAGAGACAGAGACAGAGACAGAGAGAGACAGAGAGAAAGACACACACACACACACACACACAGAGGGAGAGAGAGAGAGAGAGAGAGAGAGAGAGAGAGAGAGAGAGAGAGAGAACTTAAACTCCAGTGGGGCTGGGGACTGTGGCAGCATCTTTTTAACATTTGTTTGACAGGAAGAGAGGAAGATTGACTGAACCAATATTCTTCTGTGAAAAGTGTGTGTGTGTGTGTACATGTGTACGTGTGTACATATGTGTATGTGGAGGCCAGAGGTGTATGCCAATGTCTTCTTCAGTCACTGCCCGCCTTGTTCTTTGAGACAGGCTCTTTCACTGAACCCGGAGCTTATCAATTTGTCTAGACTGGCTCACCAGCAAGCCACAGGGATCTTCCTGTCTCTGTCACCCCAGCGTTGGGATGATAGGTATCTTTGTACTTGTGTGGTAATAGCTTTACTCATTGAGCCCTGCACCCACCCCCACCCCCCCGGGTCAGACATGTATTCTTGATGGTGAGAGTCTTGGTAAGAGGGTGTCTGCAGATTCTATCTAGAGAGGGGTGGAGGTGAGCTCAGAGTCTTGAAAAGAATGCCCTACAGCTCTAGGAAACAAGATGGGGATGGATGCAGGAGGCAGAGGAAAAGAGGTCAGGCCAGAAAGAAGAGAGCCTGGGTGACTGACGTCCAAGCTGATATTCAAAATAAGCCCAGGGTGGTTGTTCTCTGTGAGCAGGTGATAACTTCCGGTTGATTTCCCGGGGCCAGGAGCTTCTGCCGCTTTCAGCCGTCAGCCTCCCCATCTTCCTAGACGCTGCTGACTCGGTGCCTGAACTGGCTGGGGTTTTCGCTAGACACCCTGAGTAATTTGAATCGTATGTGACACTGCCCACTGCTGAGAGCGCACCCAATTATTTCGGAACCGTGAAATTTAAAAGAAAGCTTTCAAGGCAGGCACTTAGTGCAAGGGTCTGGGTAAATGCCCAAATCTAAGAGCTCCTAGGTGGATCTTCTCTCCTTCCTTCCCTCCTCTTTCCCTGCCTGTGTGCGTGCATCCAACCACCATTATAGCTCCATTCATTCAGAGCCAGTAACTAGGAAGATGCTCTTGCCCTGGGGTAGGAGCTGGACTTGGTGTCACAAACATAAAAGTTTAAGATGGGAAGTAGGGGAAAGAATTTCTCAGGTCTGCTGTAGCTAGGTGGTGACGTTTTAGTTGGAAATTCTCCAAAACCAGTCAGAACGTGAGTCTGTTACATTGTAATTATTTGAGGACATTTTAAAAATAAATATCCTTAGCCCACTTCAGAGCTGGACTCTTGCAAGGAGTGTATTTTGCAAAGATCCTCAGGTAATTCTGATGTTCAGGCCAATTTGGGAATTCAGCTGTAATATTCAAGGGGACGTAGGGCCCCTGGTGCAAAATGGTGTCACTTTTCACAATTACATCTCCCGGTTTTGTTAAAATGAAATGAGGTCGCCTGGGAGAATCCTCCCCAAACAGGGGTACTCCCTGGTGGGGCTTCTGACATTATCCGTCAAGTCAAAGGCATCCTCAGCTCCACACCCATTGCAGTATCACTTCCAGGTAGGAGGTGCAGAGTCTTGGCTTCTCCAGAAGCAGAAGCCCCAGGTGATTGACAGTCTCGCCATTGTCAGCTGGGAGGAGGGGCACGATGCCGGTGCAGCTGGCCCCAGGGTAGCCACATCTGTGAGAACACCTGCCACTCTTCTGAAGCACAGTCCTGCCTGGAGTTGTGACCTGGGCTGCTCTGTTTGTGGGTAATGAGTGTCCGTTACACAGGACAGTGAACCAAGTAGAGAAATAGAGGCCATGAGTGTGCAAGGTCGTTCTAGAAATTGACCTCTCCCTCTTTGTTTGGTGGGAGGGCACACCCACCCTTACTTCCAGCGCAGAGAGATTCTCTACAGACATCATGGATGCTGCAGGTCTCAGAACCCTGCCTTCCATCTCCCCAGAGCTGGAGCTGTTTTGGGGATAGGGAGAGTCCCTTTGTGTGAATATTTGTGTGGGGTGCACGTGTCCATGTATGTTTACAGGGTGACATGTGTGTGTGGGCACATGGATGTGTGGAGACCAGATGTGGACACTGAGTGTTGATCTTCCCAAGTCCCTCACTTGAACCCAGCACCTGACAATTCATCTAGTCTAGGTAGCAAGCTCGCTCTGGGGATCCCTGATCTTGCCTCCTGAGTGCTAGGATTACATATGGTAACCCACCCCACTAAACCACCACTGACACTGTTTCAGGTGATCAGAATGCCGGTCTCTTGCTTGGACATCAGACTCTTTACCTAATGAACCATCGGCCTAGTCTCCCTTATCCCACGTCCATTTTTTTTTTTTTGAGAAAGAGTCTCATAAAGTTGACCCACTGGTATTGACCTTACGATCCTCCTGCCTCAGCTTCCTGCTTGGGGGAATGGCAAGACTATGCCACAGGATCAGCTCTGCCTCACCCTTCCCTGTTGATTACTAAACTTTCAGTCATCTGAAAGCCTTCTAGCTGGTGAGAGCCTTGTGGGACACCCATTATAGCTCTGAGGTCATTGGGTCTTCTGTACTTACTGCATGACTGATCCCTTTCCCACTGTCCCTGTTCAACTGTCCACTCCAGGAGGATGAGAATGCTGTCTGTTTGGTTCCCCAGGGTCATCACTGCTTAGCTTGATGGTGACAAAGAGTGGGGGCTCTATAAATCATTGCCTAGCGGATGAGCCCACCAACACCGTCTCCTGGATCGAGCACTCACAAATAAACTGGGAGATCTTACGAAAAGTGCAGGCTTCCAGAATCCTCTGCTTGAGTCTTAAGAGTCAAGACACCCAGGGTGCTCCTGAAGAAACTTCTGGGAAATTTAGAAAAGGGTTGAGTCCTCAAAGAGGATCAGCGGTAGGGAACTGATGTTTGAAGGCAGTTTTTAGTGAATCACGGAAGACCGGAGCGAAACATGACAAGATGGTACTATGAATTAAGCAGCAGAAGAAGGGAGATGTTTGTTTCCAGAATGCAATGCAATGATACCATGAACTCAGAATGGCACCAGATGGACTCCATTTAGCTATTGCTCACTGCCATGGTGCGTGACTGCTTCTCTCCTTACTCTTGATGATGACCGGCTGGTTTCCGTACGTCATCAGAGAATGGCTTATTACTGGAACACCCTGATGCTGAGCTCAGTGTCTAGAACAGCTGCTGCCACGCTGGTGAGAACATCCCCAACCCTTTCCCCGGTGTCTGATGTCATAGATTTGAGGACTTCTGCCATACCATAATTACTTGTACAGTGTGATGGATGGCTGAAAGTCTACCAGCTACCTCCGCCGACAGTGGCCTGAATTAGTTTGTTCATTCTGGGCATGCTCTATTTGACAACCCTTTCACTTTGCCAGGTGTGATGGTGCCAGTTATTAACTTGACAAGGTCTAGAACAGTCTTGGTGCTAGTCCTCTGGACGTGCCTGTGTGTGTGTGTGTGTGTGTGTGTGTGTGTGTGTGTGTGTATCTTGATTATATTAATTCATGGGGAAGACTCATTTTAATTGTAGCTGGGATCATCCCATGGTGAAGAGACCCTGAACCACACTGAAGGGAGAAGGCAAGCTGAGCACTAGCGTGCAGGCTTGCCCTGTTTTCTTCTGATTGTGGATGTCATGTGACCAGCCGCTTCCGGCTCCTGCGGCCTTGACTTCTGTGACAGGAGAGACTGTAGGCTTGCACCGTGAGCCAGAATCAACCTTTTCTCCCTTAATTTGCTGTCATTAGCGTGTATTGTCACAGAGACAGGAGAAGAAAAAGACACAATCCCGTGTGTTACGCACATGTGTGCATGTGTCCATGGAGGCCAGAAGAGGATGTCATATCCAGTGGAGCTGGAGTTACCATGGTCCTCTTAAAAGAGCAGTAGGCAGAATTCACCGCTGAGCAATAACCCCTGCCCTTCCTTTATTAGTTTGTGCAATCTGAGCATGCCACATCTGGAAAGCCACGCACAGTGAGGAGTTATCTCTGATGGACTCTAAACATGTACACTTCCATGGAGCTACTTTAGATCATATCAGAGTAGGATTCAAAAGTACTCACACAGGAGCCTTGCATGATTCGTCGGAAAAGGGACCATACACACACACACACACACACACACACACACACACACACACACACTTTCTGTGGTGTCAGTGAATAGACACTTCACCTCAGGCCTGACTTGGAGCCAGATCATGGCTTCTGTGATACCCTGGGCACACTGGTGAGTCCAGGTCCTGGTGGGATCCCACCTCTAAAATGGTGCTGATGACAGGCGTGTTGGCACACCTGTAATCCCAGAACTTGGAAAGGCTGAGATGGGAGGGCTCCAGGTTCCAAGTCAGCCTGGGAAGCATAGCAAGACCTTGTCTTTAAAAGGGTGGTGGTGGTGGTTGTGAGACCAAAATCAGGCAGATTAAAGGAAAACACGTTGGCATAATACGTTCTCAATAAACAGCTGTAATGATTCACTTTTCCCTTGTGGCATCATGAGCTAGTAGCTAAGTAGCTACATATATCATACACACACTGTCCCATCCTTGTATAACCTGCTACTATGTGTCACCATTTCCTCAGCTACAACTTGAGGAGAAAATAGACACATCTGCCTCCTAAGACTGCTTTGAAGGGTGGTACATACTGTGCTATGTCGGGGCCAGCTCTGGCAAGGTTCACCTCTGTTTCATGTAAGAGGAAAGGACAGAGCCCCTGAGAGGACCCTTAGGACCACAAAGTCTGCCTTAATTACCTCAACTCCAGGCTAACCCATTCCCTAAAGCTGAGAGCACACCCTGCCTGGGAACTGAAGCCCAGTCTGTGAGTGTGCAGCTCTGGTGTTGTCTGAGAGGAAAAAGAGGTCATATCTGCCCTGAGATCCTGTTACCAGATCCGCTCCCTCCTACATCTCATCCTTTGCCTCACCTCAGAGCCAGGCCCCATTACCACCACCGGCCCCATTACCACTACCACCCCCCAAAAAGCACTACAAGGCAGTGTGATTTGGGATTCCCATCTCATACCCACCTGTCACCTGGACTCTAGATGGACATCTGGACAGAGCCATCTAATTAAAGTTTATGTCAGCCCTGGCGTAGGGCCTCCACATTGCCGGAGTGGTGTGGGATGCCAGCAAGAGGGGCTTACCCCCAAAGACCTGGGAGGAAAGAGCCTTCTCAAATTCTGAAACAGAGTCTGGAGTGAGGCTGCAGGACCGGAACTAACATGGAAGCCGCTGCTGAGGTCTTCGGCCCCACTGAGCCCCACTGTCCTGTCTTCATCTGCAGAGGAGGATGGCATAGGCTTGGTCAGATTGTGTGTAAATGAGGATCTCAAACCACCCCCACCTCTACCTTATGATTTTCTGACCATCTGGCTTTTTATCCTTTTCTCTACACCCTTCAATGATAGAGTTAGAAGGAAGGATGCAATGGTGACCCACATCACACACTGACGTGATCAGATTATCTACCCACCCTGGTCCTGCCTTGCTAAGTGAAGCAGTCAGCTTATCTACACGCCTGGACCTTCCTTGCTGTCTTCAACTAGTCATGTCTAAGGTCTCCATTCTTAACCTGTAAATAGAGGGTAAATCCAGAGGTTTCCTCAGGTGATCATTGTGACTGTAAAGAATACCACACAAGCAATCAGTTCCTAGTTGCTGTCAAGGACTCTTGCGTCTCAAATACATCCCCCCCCCAACATAGTTGGCAGAGCATCCATCTCTCCTAAGAACCTCATTTCCCACATGGTTTGACAGCTCTGGGATTTGGATCTGGCAGGGTCCTTTCCTACAAGTGCTATCCTATCACTTTGCACAGGACACCATTTGACTCTGGCTTCTCTCCTGCACTTCCATTCCTTGGGGACAGGGAATGCTTGTCAGTAATTGTGTTTTTCAGTACTTTGGACAGCGACAGCATAGCCACCACTAACCTTATTTCTACTTAAAAGGGTGCAAAAGTCTTCAGGAATGCAGCTGGGGAAATGACTCAGTGCCGTGCAAGCCTGAGGACCCAAGTTCAGATTCCCAGCACCCACAGAAAAGCAAGGTGCAAGGCGTGGACCTGCAACCCCAGTACTGGAGACAAAGAGTGATGGATCCTGGGGCCCTGCTAGCTAGCGAGCTCAGCTGAAAATAGCAAACTTCAGGATCAGTGAGACTACTGTCTCAGCAAAAATTAGGGTGGAAGTTACAGAGAAAGATGCCCAATTCTCTGGCTTCTGCACTGCCTGCCCCAATACACACATGAATACACCACATGCACTGCACAAGTGCGTGCGTGCACACACACCAAAATAGATGATAGATAGATAGATAGATAGATAGATAGATAGATAGATAGATAGGGATCTTAAGACATTGTTTACCACAGCTTTGTAGACCATAATCAATAGTGGTAAATGTATTTCACATTAAAAACTGGTGATGCATGATGTGTGTTCCTGCACAGTGGGAGATAGATGTTTATATTTGATACTTGTTTTTCATCCCACTACACACAATGAATGCAGTCTTTAAGTCCCCCCTTCCTTTCTCCCACCCCCTCTCTCTCCTTCTCTATCAGTTATTTTCCTTGTTGCTATGGCCTAATCCTTGACAAGAAGCAAATTAAGGGAGCAAGGGTTGACTGTGGTTCACAGTTCAGGGGTATATAGTCCCACCAAGGTGGGGAAGGCATGGTGGCGTAAGTGCGAGTCAGCTGGCCATGTTGAGTTCACAGTCAGGAAGCAGACAGAAGACAGGGAATGGGGCTGGGCTAAGAAACCTCAAGGTATGGCATCCATCTAAGGTTTTCTCAGTGGAGTCATCGTCCATGATGTTAGCATACTCATTAGGTAGTCACTTCTGAACACTACTAGGTTGAGGGCCAGACCTCTAACATCCAGGTCTTTGAGAATGTTTTTATCTTTAAACCATGATATTAGCAGTTTAAGAATCCTAAATAGATTTTAAATGATGAGATAAACAGCCTTTATTTTAATGAATAAAAATCACTCATGAACCTGTAGCTCCTGAAGTGGAGTACTCTTAAGTAGAAGGAGTCTTAGAATACATTCTCACCATATTGACTTGGCCAGGGGAGCCAGTTTGCTTGGAGGACTGTCCATTTCTGGATACTGGACTCATCAACACATGGTTGAACTAACATCTACTGAACTGGGCTGTGACTGAGAAAGTGTCCAGAGGAAACACTGTCATTTCCTCTTTCCTCTGTGGCTTCAAACTCTCCTCTTGTCCCCACAGATGAAGCCAGTTCACTGCAGTCCTGATGCCTTCCCTGACACTGTGGGCTTTGTAAAGCTGATAATAGCACTTCTTGTACCTCATGATCTAGGAGAGGGCGGGCAGCATGTAGAAATACGTGTATCTGACATTGCAATGAGACCCACTCATCAGGTACCTGTTACTCCTCTACCATCGCTGCTTCCAACCCAAGCACGTTGTATTTAACTAATTAGTGCCAATAGCAGCACAATAACAAGTCATATCATTTACATCATCTCTCTCTCTCTCTCTCTCTCTGCATGTATTACAGCAAATTTGGAGATGTTCCTATATGCTCTTATTTAATTTCTGTTGTTGGGATAAAATACCATGAGAGACAGCAATCCAGGAGAGAAAAAGATTTACTTCAGTTCACAGTTCCAGGTCATCATTCATCGTTGTGAAGAGATCAAGGCTGGAACTTCAAACGGATGGTCACACCCCATCCACATTCACGAGCAGAGAGGAATGAATGCGTGCATGCTCTCTTGCCTTCTTGCTTGTGCTCAGCTTGGCTTCTCCGCTCTTACTTCATGACCCCCTGCCTTGGGAATGCTGTCACCCACACTGGGCTGAGTCCTTCCCACATCAATTAACCTGACTAAGACAACCCTGGACAAACAAGCCCTCTGCTCTTACTTCATGACCCCCTGCCTTGGGAATGCTGCCACCCACACTGGGCTGAGTCCTTCCCACATCAATTAACCTAACTAAGACAACCCTGGACAAACAAGTCCGTAGGCCAACCCAATGTAGGCAATCCCCCACTGAGACACTCTTTCCAGCGGAGTCGAAGATGTATCCAGTTGAAAAAAAAATGAAGTTAATCACCACACTGTGTAAGTTTCCAATGAACTTTGCACCCTGATCTTTGATCTTTCTTGGTAACAATGGTTAGTCATAAGAGAACCAGAGCAGAGAGAAATAGTACAGAGACAAACATCAGAGACTAGGGAGATGACATCTCTGTGGGTCAAGGGTTTTTGTGACCTGAGTTCAATTCCCCAGCACCCATGAAAAAGCCAGTTGTGGCCACACATACCTGAAACCCCAGTGATGAGGCTGAGGGGGTGGGGCAGAAGCATGAGGGGCGGGGCAGAAGAAGCATGAGGACTCACAGACCATCCAGTTTAGCTGAAGCAACAAGCTTCGGGTTCAATGAGAGGCTCTCAAAACACGTGGACAGTAATGCAGAAAGACACTTGACATTGACCTCTGACCCCTGCTCCTATTTCAAGAAAAGAAAGACAACTTGTGGCCAAGCCCCAGGAGCTCCTTGTAGATTCCACCTCCCCCTTCCATGTGGTAAACCACCTTGTCTAATGTTGACATTGCTTTATTGTTTTTCTTTAGAGTAGACATAGAGGCTGTGTTTGCATTCCTACAAATAGGGTTCAAGCTCATCTACTTTTGAACTTGGTCTGAATAATGCTCTATTTTGTTTCAGCTCTTGCCATTCTCTCTCTGGGCATTAAATTTTATTCCTCTGTGTTTCTGCGGGTAATACCGGGCCATTCATTATCTTTGCCATATAATTTATTGTGTGTTTATCTGTTCTTGTGTTGATAGATACTGTCATAATTCATTACATGTTAAGGTGACTGCTGGCATTTCCTATTATAGATAATGGTAGGATAAATATCTCTGCAGATATCTGTAGCCATTTGCTCAGGACAAACTCATAGATGAGGGTTCGGGGATTGAAGACTATGGCCGTGTTTTAGGGCTCCTTCAGAAGAGCTGCCCTCATCATCCCTCCTCTCCTTTTGCCTGTGCTCTTGCACACTCATCAGGGTTGGCTTAGTTTCATTTTCTAATCATGCCAGTTTGGCAGGAAGAGCCAGATGCCCTCTCCAGGCTGTGCAGTCTCCATTTTCTTTGAGCACTATTGAGGATGGGAATCCTGCCATTGCGTTTATTAACTACCTGTTTGTATTCTTTTTTGTATTAGCTTTTTATGTCTCTTTTTTTTTGCCTCTTCAAAAGAAAATTGTGTGTGTGTGTGTGTGTGTGTGTGTGTGTGTGTGTGTGTGTGTATGTGTGTGTATGTGTGTGCTCGTGCATGTGCGCTTTAATAACAGTTCATCTTAGGGCTCAGCCCAGGTGAAGTATCACTTAGTCATACTTTAAGCTGAAACCCTTGGGAAGTACAGGGTGGATGGGGGAGGAGGGAAACTTCTTAGAGACTCACAGGCCTCAAGTAGGTCTGCCAGGCAGAGAGTAATTTGGAAGTATATTGTTCAAAAACCAAAGGGGATGGATGTGCATTCAGCCCCCATGCTGGGGAGAAAAAGACTCCTTCTCCTGGGGTCTTTTCAGAACAAGGGCTCCTGCCCTAATTGAATCTTCCTTCTACCTCCTTTGTGCCCACACAGCACCCATGATGCTTGAGCTGCAGGGCAGGCGATGCTGTGGAAAGGACAGGATGTGTGGAGCTGGGCTTCCAGCTCAGGCTGGGAATCATGAGCATTCCACACTGGCTAGTTCTCTTCCACTTACTCTCCCTGCCCTCAGCCTTCCATCCAGGAACATCTGTTGAGCCCCCTTCCTCCATGTACTGGGCATGAGGTCTCCTGCCCTGCTCTACAGTGTTCTCATCTCTGCATCTGGGGACCCCTCCTTCTTGGTTACTTATTTTACAAAAGCTGGCATTTCCCCTGATTCTTCTACCAATGTATCATTCATAGTTCACCTACCTGCCAAGTCTTTCAATGCTACTTTCAACATATATGGGAATAATATTTAAGACAATCCAAATGTCCATCAGCAGGTAAAACAGATAAACAAACTGGCATGTCCATGCAGTGGAATAGTACTGAGGGACAGGTAGGGAAGAACTGATGGTGTCAGGATCAGTACACTGAATCTTGGCACAGTTTTACTGGGTGAAAGACATCAGATATGAAAGATCACTTACTAGATCATTTATAGAAAATGCCAGAAAATCTGTTCTAATCTGTATTGACAGAAAATCTACCAGGAGGTCCTAGAGATGGCTCGGCAGACATGCATGTGGTACATAGGCATACATGCAGGCAGAGCACTCAGACACACACATTCTTAAATATTAAATCCACTAGTAGTTGCTTGGGGGGATGGAGGAAGACCAAGAGCACATAAGGATTTGGGGAGAGGGTTGGCTAGTAACATCACTTTGAGTAATTTGCTTTTCATTTTAAAATGTCCTAGGACATATTGGGGAACTAGAGGCAGGGAGCTGATCCAGCCTGGACTGGTTCTGGATTGCAGGTGCAGAAATGCAAGCTCTGTCCTCAAGATGAACTTTGAGGGAACTCTTCTATTTACTGTCTCACATCTACGTGTGACTGGGCAGGTGTATGGTTAAATCAGGTGCATCATGGGAAGAGACATGAGCAGTTACAAAGGCTGATATAATCTAGGCCTGTCAATCAAAAGAGGAAACCACCCATGCATCACCCCTTAGTAATCAATTCCTCTTCCTGTTGGATCCATGAAGAAAACCCCAAACAGCAACCCAGGGCTCTTGAGTAAGTCCCACTTAGAGTCCACTGCTGTCTTTCAATGTATCTGGTCTATGCTTTCATCTTGCTTCTGAATAAAATTCATTGACCCTTTGCTCTCTGCGTGTGCTCCCTCAACCCACTGAGCAAGACGCCAAGAACCTGGATCACCTCATCCAGACAGAGACTGTGAGTAAGTAACAGCCCCAGGCTGACTGCACCAAACTGTCTTCAGAGTCACTGAATTTGAGTATCCATACAAAAATAACCATTCTGACAACTACTCACTATTCAGAAATTGCTTGACTAAGGACCACCACGCAATGAGTTTGAAAGTCATCGTACCTGTGCGTGAAAGCCGTGGGTGTGATTCCAAGGTCTGGAAGAGCTGTCTGTCTTGGAGTCCATCAGTCATTCTTTCCTTCCTTCATTCCATTGCTGCCCCAGGGCCTTTGCACTCACCCTTCCCTCTGCCTGGTATGGTGTTTCTTGTGTGTGTGTGTGTGTGTGTGTGTGTGTGTGTGTGTGTGTCTTCCATATTTCTTCTCATACTTGAAATCTCATTTGAATCATTATCTTACCCCCGACCATCTATCTCCCCTCTGCCATTTCAAATAGTTTCAGATCTGTTTCTCCACTGTAGCTGCTTTTTCCCTTATCACATCTCCTAATTTATTTTTCGTACAACGTTTTCATAGCTTGAAATATTCTTGTATAATTAATGCTGTGTCTCTACCACTAAAGAAATGAATCATTTCTTCTGCAACTAAGAAAAGACCCACTTGAACCCCTTAGCACTATGCTCTCTGGTAAGGATCGGGTTGCAACTATAATTTACTTTTTATTTTATGTGGGTGCATGTTGTACCAGAATGTTTGTCTATATACCACATGTGTGCCAGGTGCCCCCTGAAGGCCAGAAGAGGGCACCAGATGCCCTGGAAATGGAGTTATAGATGGTTGTGAGTGCTGTGGGTGCTGGGTATTCAACCTGAGTCCTTAGAAGAGCAGCAAGTGCTCTTAACCACTGAGTCATCTTTCTAGCCCTGTAATTATAACTTGATAATTTTTTAAACATTTTAGTGTGTGTGGGTGGTGGGTGGTGTGTGGTGTGTGGTGTGGTGTGGTGTGGTGGTGTGTGTGTGTGTGTGTGTGTGTGTGTGTGTGTGTGTGTGTAGGTGTGTGGTGTTTACCACGGAGATCAGAGACAGCTTAGGGAAAGCAGCGCTCTCTTTCATCATGTGGGTCCCGGGATAGAACTCAGCAACAATCTCTTTAACAGCCACCGAGGCATCTTGATGGCCCACCGTTCACCCAACAATTGCAGTTATTAAGGACTGGATGATTGGGGGTGCTGCGTGGGGGACATGTGAGGCCTATGATGAAGAGGTCTATCTCTGCAGTCCTGGGGGATGCTGGGAGGAGATGAGGCTCAGTGTCCTTGTTTTATGACTCAGTTCCTGATTCTCACGAAGATGTTGTAGCATATTTATTGTTTTTATTTGGGTGCAATAACACAATACCACTAAAGTGAGTGTAAGCAGGAAAATGGAATTTATTGGAAAGATAAAAGGGTCCCAGAGAACCAGAAGGTAGGAAGGGAACCAACACAAGATGGACTGTGAACTAAAGATTAGAAAATGGCTGGGAGCCTGGCAGTTTGCCTCCCGTCTCTCCGCTATTGAACCTCTTCTTTCTTGTTCAAATTGGTTTTCTCTGCTCCTTAGGCATCTGTGTACTCCCAACTCCGGCTTTTGACAGCCTCCCACTCTAAGCAGCCTCAGGGACAGAACAGTGCCTGGATCCAACGAGGAACGCCTGACTGGCTGTAGCTCCTGTCAAGCATTCTCTCTGAGCCAATCAGCTGGGGCTAGGATGGGGCGAATGGGATCAGAATTGGAACCCTCCTGTGTCCTTGGTGGGAATGGGCGCGCATCTCCATGGTAGGAAATCATGGAAGTCTTGGCTCAGAATCTCCCCTGAGAGCAGAATTTGAGGGGATGGTCTGCAGACTGGCGGTCTGATTGGGACGAGAACTCAGGGAACAGAGAGCAGGATTTGAGACGCTGAGTTCGGGAGTGAGATAAAGCCTGCCCATGGGTGTGCCGGGTTTTTGTTGCTTTTCTATTTGTGTGTGTGTATGTGTGCATGTGTACACATGTGTGGATACAGGTACATGTGGGGACTGGTTACTTTTCACCTTATTCATTAAGGCGGGGGTCTTTCCATCAAACTCAGAGCTTGTAGGAGGCTTGGTTACTCTCTCTAGCCCTCTTACTCTCGGAATCCCTCCCTGTCTTTGCCTTCTGAAGTTGGGACAAAAGTCAGACCACCATGTCCATCAGCATTTATGTGGATGCTGGGGAACTGAACTCCAGTTCCAACGCATATACGGCTACGGAACCTTCTCCCCAGCCCCACAGGTGTGTTGTGTTATACTAAACTGACTGCTGATGTGGGCAATAGGAGGCCCACACTCAACCAAGGACCTCTGAAGATGAATTAGGAAGCACTTCAGAAATGCCCCCTTCAGCCCCTTTCGCCCATGGATCAAGAGTTTCACTCAAGCCCCTGTGCAGCCTCACCCAGGCACCAGCACAGCTCTTGCATCAAACCCTCAGAGAGCCAGAGGTGGCAGGCTGCTGAAGCAAGGTCAGCGTGCACCTGCGGTAGCTGGGATTCACAATAGCAATGGTTGGAGCCAAGAGAGGTGGACCACGGGCTTGTGCGTAGGCGTGAGAGGCTGTGCGGTGCTTACAGGCCGTCTAGCAAGGACAGCTTCCTGGATGGTGGAAACAATCCCTGTCTCCTGGATCTGTTCAATGCATGTTTCTGTATAAATAAATAGATGGGAAAAGTTCTCAGGGAAAGCAAGATTTTTGTCTGTCTTCCACAAGAACACCGAGTCTAAACACATGTAATCAATGATAAGGTGCTCCCAAGTGTTTTAATTTTAAACTGTGTGTGTGTGTGTGTGTGTGTGTGTGTGCTCTGCAGGAGTTGGTTTTCCCCTTTCATTATATAGGTCTTGAGGATCGAACTCATGTCGGCAGGCTTAGCAGCAAGCACCTTCCCTGTGTGGAACCATACCGTCAGCCCCCAGACATTCTCTTACTGAGGGCTATTGATTTCATTGACAAGCCTGAAGCCCTTGGGAAGGTGGATGGCTGAAGAACAGATGTAAGGGTGCCAAGCACTTAACCAGATGCCCAAGGTCGGTTCTTCTGACTGCTTCACCCATTTACAAGTTATGGGGCTGCTGTGAGGCCCCAAGCACAGACCTCTCCTCCGTGTCTGATCTCTCCTCTGGGGGTAATCTGGTGCACTGGATACAGAGAGTGTTAAAATCCAAAGCAGTTTCTAATTTTGTTTCATTATAAAGGGAATGCAGCCCACAGGAGCCATCCTGCAGCCTTAACTAAATTTACTCTTTCAAGCTACGGAGGGGCGAGATAAGAATCTAATGGAGACTCCATTTGGTAGAGGGCTGAGATGGGCTCAGCCCTGATAAACCTGCAGCTGGGTAATCAATAGAACCCTTTCAGGACCTGCCATTATCCAACAAGGAAAAAAAATCATAAAATAAACAGCACCATGCCATCAAATCAGATTAAGTAGATAACGGGTTTTGCTGACTCCGGGGCCACGTTAGGGAAAGCAATGCAGGGAAAGAATTAGCCATTTAATGAGCCCTGCTCTCTCCTGCTTGTGTTTTACAAGTGCTGGCGTTCTGGCTGAAGAGGGGTGTAAAAGGGAGAATGAATTTCCACTTGCAGCCCGAGTTTCTCCCCAAACACGACCCGACCCTGCCCTGCTGTCTTGGGTCAGCTCTGCATTGCTCATAGGAGGGTTTGTAAAATGCTTAACTCCTCCAGCGTGGCGGACATTTGCTTCCCAGAAGCCTCACCACGCTCTGAGGCTGGGACAGTGTTTTCACCTGACTGTGAGCCTCAGTGTCCTTATCTGGGGTTGAGCTGCCTCTTCACTGAGGCCAGAGGGTGGTCATTCTGCAAGGAAAATTGTTGGGGTATCAGAAGAAGGGGTGGGTGTTAGGCAGGAAAAGGGGAGTTTAATTCTGTCACCCTGTCTTGACTCCACTGTTTCTAGAACCATCAAACATGCTCCCCTGAGACCGAGGAGATGGTTCAGTTGGTAAAGTGTTGGTTGGTCTGTCCTGGCTAGTTTTAGGTCAACTTGACATGAGCTAGAGTCATCGGAAAGGAGGGAACCTCAATTGAGAAAATGCCTCCATAAGATCCAGCTGTAGGGCATTTTCTTAATTAGTGATTGACATGGGAGCGCCCAACTCATGATGGGTGGGGCCATCCCTGGGCTGGTGGTCCTGGGTTCTATAAGAAAGCAGGTTGAGCAAGCCACGGGGAGCAAGCCAGTAAGCAGTATCCTTCCATGGCCTCTGCATCAGCTCCTGCCTCCAGGTCCCTGCCCTGTTTGAGTTCCTGTCCTGACTTCCTTTGATGATGAACTGTGATGGGGAGGCATAAGCCGGATAAACCCTTTCCTCCCCAAGTTGCTTTGATCATGGTGTTTCATCACAGCAGTAGAAACCCTAACTAGGAAACTGCCCAAGCATGAGGACCTGCATTTGGTACCATCTAGAAACCACGAAAAAAAAGTCAGGTGTGGTGGCTCACACTTGTAATCCCAGTGTTCAGGAGGCGCTTAGGTGGATCCCTGAGGTTTTCTGGCTGCCAGCCTGGACTAATCAGTGAGATCCAGCTCCTAGTGGGAGACCCTGCCTCAGAAAATAAGGTGAGTGGTTCCTGAGGAATATCAGCTGAGGTTGACCTCTGGCCTTTACACTCATATGCCAGCATATGTGCAAGCATGGAAGTTAGTGCCAGTGTCTCCAGCTTTACCTACTCCCTTGCTGACTATAGACAGCCGGTGCTGAGGACGGCCTGATGGAGTCCAGGGAACAAGGAGGTTCCCACCTCTTCTGTGTTCCCCTGGACTCTGCTTCCTGTCTAATCTCTGGACTTTATCTATTGTCTAGACCACTGTGATGACCAGACCCTCTTGACTGTCCCCTCTTCACCTGGATCCCCTCCTGAGTCTTGTTAATAATGATATTTTAATTGTTGGCATGACCTAGCTGGTCTTCAAATCATCCCTGCTCCTCAGAGGTCCTGAGGACTTGATTCTCTTGTCACCAACCAGTGTTGTCACAGGTGGCTGTGGTTGGATTCTAAGTAGGACTATCCCAGCAGCCCTTCTCAAGGGAGTGCTGTGCATGTCATAAGCATTGTGAATGCAACACTCTGCAATTTTGCAGTGTAAGACTCCATTGGCCATATGCCTCTCTGGTAGTCCTTGGTGGCTGAGAAAGATAAGCCACTTATTAAATTTTTTTCAAGTCACTGAAAGACATTCTGTGTGTGATTGGTCCTGAGTTCGAATTTTGACCAATTCTGATGTTTTTATAATGCAGAAGTCCTTCACCTACTGTGGTGGTTTTATAAACTTGGATAGCTTGAACTACACTTACCAGAATCCTCTGCCTTGTCTGTTCCCAAGGCCACATGGGAGATTTCTGTAGAGAACTGATATGAAGCAACAGACATTTTCGTTTTCTTTCTATTGTTCAGGTGAGGCTTTTTTTTTTTTTTTTTTTTTTGTGGTTCACACATGCTGTTTCAGGTTCATATCATCAACACAGAACCATCTTCCCACGAACCCCTCCCCCTCTTCAGCTTCTCATTGGAAGGTCAGGTGTGTATTTAGCTCCCTAGTGAAAGGTGCCAACCCTCCCCTCCCCCAGGACACTGGTATCATCAAAGTCAAATGTATAAGGACTGACCTGCTTCTAGTCTGTGACCTTGAAGCTACGAGGCCTTTTTCACTCCATGAACTTCTCACCTCTCCCTTCCAAGGGCTCAGTTCCTAGCAGCGGGATATGAATGGGACACTGTGGAATTATGCAGTGTACAATCCCGTTGATTATATGCCCCACTGATAGTCTTTAGTGGCTGAGATTGCCAGCAGACACTGAACCCAGAGTTGGATACCTGGCAAAGTGCCTTTGTCCATCTTGCCTGTATAGTAGAAGTTGCCAAACTCCCAATATCAGGCGGCAGACATCAGAATCCATTTCATTCTCCTCACAACTGAGTAAGGTCACAGGCCCAGGACAAGTCTCCCATGTGGCACTAACATTTCCCATGGCTTCTTCTCCCAAACTCTGAATGCTACACTTTCCATGGGGAATATATTCCTGATAAATGCTGTGGTTGGGGGACCTGTTCTGGACTCTACCAAATCAGAATCCAGTGAAATTAATGGTTGGTAGGTGGGAACCCAAATAAAGATTATAAATGAGTCTGCTCATCCATGAATTACAATGAAAATAACACTTCAGGTTCACACACACACACACACACACACATACACACACACACACGAGAGAGAGAGAGAGAGAGAGAGAGAGAGAGAGAGAGAGACAGAGACAGAGAGACAGAGACAGAGACTGAGACAGAGACAGAGACAGAAAGAGGGAGAAAGAGAGAGACAGAGCTGTGAATATATAAGCAAAGCATCTCAGAGTCTCAAGAATTAAGGAGAGGCAGCTTTTCATCTACTCACAGGGACTCACCGGAAACCCGGTGTTTTGGCTCTCAGAGCTAGTGCTAGCTAGCAAGCACTGAGCTAGCATGAACTTGACCACACACTCTCCTCACACCCCCTCCCAACAATGGGCTTCGCCTTTGTTTTCCTTCAGGCTCAGTGATGAATGAAATGGCCTGTTCTGGCCTCAGCTCAGAACCACGGTGCCTGTCTGTGGTGAGAACGTGCTATAGAGTAGACAGGGGGAGGCATCCATTAGGGCCGTTTCCATTTTCTACGGTCATATTCATTTGAATATGCAAATAGATCCTAGTGAGTATCACTTGATTCTCAAGACAATGAACCACCCTCCCAGGTAAGGATGTCAGTGACAGCTCCCCACGGGACTGACAAGATGGCGGAGGTCCCGAGAGAAAAAGTTACTTAGCATAGCTCTCAACAATGTATTTATGGACAGGCACGGAGTAGGTGCTCACTAGTCCTTTGGTTATTGTGGAAGGCTTTTGAGTATGACCGTTTGAAGCACGGAATTTAGGGTTGGTGACATGGGTGTCAAGTCCTAACTCTGCATTTCAGTGGACAGGTATGATGAGGTCAATAACTTAATCTTGGCATGCCTCACTACAAAATGGGAGCAGTAACAGATCTTTTGTGTAGGTTGTTCAGAGGATTCAACGGAATTGTGAGCTGTGCACAGTGATGGTGATGGTAATGATAGATGATGGTGGTCATAATGATGGTGATGCTTGTGGTGGTTGTGATGATGATGATGATGGTAGTGAGAATTGATGGTGATAATAATGATGGTGGTGGTGGTGGTGGTGGTGGTGATGATATGATGGTGGTGGCAATGATTGTTATCATGATGACTGAGGTGGCCGTGATGATGTATGAACTAGACATGGACCTATGGGAGCCTCAGTCATTCCTCAGTCATGTGACCAGTGACAGTTCAATGGCCTCTCCATTCCCCAGCGGGCGAGCACACACAGAGGGTTTCCAGTGCTGTTTTAGTGGCTGGCTGACAATTGTTTCTTATTTAAGCCAGTGTTTCGCTGATGTGCTGTTGACCTCTGCACAGGTCCAAGAAAAACTATGGGCCACGGAGAAAAAAAAAAAAAAAAAAGGCAGTGTTTTCCAGCCCAGGCATTCCCAGTAGGGGACCCAGCCTTCATCTGCTCACTTGAATGGCTGGCCTCTGCCTTCCATTTGGAAGAAATTCTTCATCAGAACCAGTCTTTCCCAATGGCTCCCTCACTCCCGTGTCCCTTTATTACTTCTATCAACCCTTCCCCCGCTGGCTCTATTTGACCTTTTTAATAACCACTGCTCTTGTGCAGGGCTGCTGGTGAGTTACGGCCATCCCAGCATCTCCCCGGGGCTGGCAGCCTCCCCAGCCCCTGGCCTCCCTGCAGCTTGTAAGGGAAAATTACATTTTAATCTACGTCCTTTATTTCCACCCTCTGCCACCTGGGTTTTGGGGGAAAGTGGGGTTTTTTGTTTGTTTGTTTGTTTTGTCTTGTTTTTTTTTTTTATTTTGTTTTGTTCTTCTCCCTCTTGTGTGTGGCCTCCGCCTGTGACCTTATCTTTCTTGTACTCTTTTCCTCTGCTCTGGACCACAGCTCACCTGGGGAAACCACATGACCTTCTTCACTCAGGTCATCATTCCCTGAGCACCTGTGTCATCAAAGCCCAGAGGTCAGCAGAAGATGAGACCTGAGAGCCACCTGAGAGTCCTGAACGGAGCTGGGAAGCCTGAAGCCTTCTGGGATTGCCGCAGACCACGTGAGTTTACCCTGACACACTGCACCTGCTGTGACTTCATGCTCTTCATGTGTTTGTTTTTAACCCAACACAAAATTCACTCGTCTGATACCTTCAAGCGTATCCAGAGATCTCCCTGTTCAGAGCATTTCATTACCCTCAAAGGACCCCTGTTCCCATGGAGCATTCCCTTCCAGAACTCTACTCCCAGCCCCCTCCAGCACCCATCTACTTTTTTTTCTCCAAATTTGCCTGCTCGTGTCAGTCATGAGCTATCAAGGAAACACTATATGGGCATTCATGTGTGCTCATCATACAAAACGATGCATTGCACTATGACAATTCCATATGGCACATATAGTATCATGTACTTTGCTTGTATTTACCCTCAACCCCCTTCTTTCTTGTGCCTCTCTCGCTGGGTCCCTTCCTTCCCCCCAAAATAATTCTATGAGTATATCTGGAATTTTTTGTTCATTTAACAAGGTAGTTTCAAGGCTCATCTGTGTTGTGCCATGTATCAGTGCTTCATACTTTTTCATGGTTGCATAATATTCAATTGCATGGAAATGCAATATTTTGGGTTATCCATCCATCCATTCATTGATGGGAACTTGGGTGGCTTATGTCTTTAGTTCCTATGTAATGCTGCTGTGAATATTTGTGCACGGACTTGTCTGAACACATATTTCCAGGTCTCTGTGCTATGTACCAGCATAGACTGGCTGTGTCATGTAGGAGTTCCTCACTTAACTGATTGGGTGCTGGCGGCTATGACTCCTCACAGCCTTTCCAGTCACATTTTCAGATTTCCTGTGGCTTCCTTGGCATCTGATGGTTTCCAGTTTGGGGGTTCTAGCCATCCTGGTGAGTTTGAAATCTCGTGTGGGTTTTTTTTTGTTTGTTTGTTTGTTTGTTTTTGGTTTTTTCGAGACAGGGTTTCTCTGTGTAGCTTTGCGCCTTTCCTGGAACTCACTTGGTAGCCCAGGCTGGCCTCGAACTCACAGAGATCCACCTACCTCTGCCTCCCGAGTGCTGGGATTCTCGTGTGGTTTTGATTTGAATTTTTTTAGTGACCAACATTGTACATTTTTTCATGTGTATTATTTTGGGAGAAATGTCCAATTCCATGACTTTCCCCTATTCAAAATTGAATTATACATTTGGTTGTCATTGAATTATTATTTTTTTCTTTTAGAAACATTTTAGTATATCTTCAAGTTTTGTACAACATATTTTGATCATATTCATACCTCCATCCCTGACTTCTCCTAGGTCTACCCTCTTCTCTACCTACCCAATTTTGTGTCTTTTTTTAAAAAAAAATCCTTCAAGACCAACTAGTGCTGCTCAAACATATTGGGAGAGTGGTCTTCCACTGGACCAAGGTCAACTTATCAAGTGCTACACTTAGAGAACACTGTCTTTCCCTTTCACAGAACCTAAACACTTGTCAGTATCTCCCGGGCTAGGAATGGGATGCCATGCCCAGCTCCCCTCTCTGTGCTGGGATTTTGTCTGCTTCGGCCTTGCACAGGTTTTGTACAGTACACGCTGTCACAACTGCTGTGAGTGTCACATGTGTAGCTGCCCTGCTGTATCCAGAGATAATGCTTCCTTGCAGCCACCTACCACCTCTACATGACAGACACTCTTTCCAACCCCTCTTCCTCAATGACCTTGGAGCCTTGGGAGGAGAGGGTATGGTATACCCGTTACATTTAGGGCTGAGCACTCTGCAGTCTCTTACCGTCCACACACTGGCCAGTTGTGAATCTCCGTGTTCATAACCATCTGCTGGGAATAGAGGCTCCTCTTGTAAGGTTGAGGGATGCACTGATTCATGGGTATAATGAGAAGCCATAGGAGCTGGTTTAATGTTATATCCATTTAGCAAGATAATAATAGTAGATTCTCTTTTAGAGCCTATCTAGCCATGGGTTCTTGGTCCAATAATGATGCTTGGTATAGTTTCATCTTGTGGCGTGGAGCTTAAATCCAACCAGAACGTGGTTGGTTACTCCCATGATGCTCATGCCACTATTACACCAGTGGCTATGACTTGCCAGGGCCAATTATTGGTGTAGCTCACAGAGTTCCCAGCCAGCCATGGTTTATAATTACTCTTCTCCTCTAGTAGTGTGTATGACACTTTCAAGAGCATGAAAACTAACTGGTGCAGATGACGCTTCCAGGTCCGGACTTGCTTGATTTCTCCATGTCCTATAACTCAAATACATAGAGTTGTCAGCAGTAGGATCCTACTGTTGGGTTCTGGAGGGTCACCAGGAGCAATGGCAACACCTTACACTGTTCGGGAATGTATGGGGCCATAACTGGACAACAACTCCAAGGAAGTATTTCTAGCACCAGGCTTTTCATTTGTTAGCCTCTGGTGTCTAGTATGGGCATTTCGTGATGCACGGGTTGAGAACCACTGTGTCAAAGAGAAAGAGACTATTTAGGAGCTGCCCCGAAGTATGAAGTATTATCTCCTCATTCTCTTGGATACCATTTTCATTAAGGACATAACATTTTATAATAACTATAATACACAAATCGTCAAACTCCATTGCTTGGCGAGGTTTGGAATGAGATAAGAAATAAATATAAAATCAGAAAGCTCTGTGCTTTTCTTTTACCACTTTGGAATCCTGAGTAAAGGGAGTGGATGGAGATTTAACCAGTTCAGCAGATGTGTTCAACTACAGAACCAGTAGAATTATGCTGAGCTGGGGACGCCAGTGATTCTGATGAACAGCCTGAGAAATGAGGTGTGATGTTTAAGCTTGGACTTGGTCCCATAGACATGCAACACCCTGAAGACTCTAATGAGCAAATGGGAGACTTTAATTTTATTATCCAGATATTTTTTCCCACTGTCTTAAATAAAGAGGAATGGCATTCAGAAGTGTCTCCTCCTAAATCATCGGAGAGAGATCCAATTACGTTGGCTGTCATTTGTATTATCTCTACTTAGAAGGATCTAATTTTATATAAATTAGTTACCTGTGTATGATAAATAAAAATCTCTCCCCCAATCAAACAAGTGATTGTTCTCCAGAAAGTTCAGTAACAGGGAAATTCAAGCCCCCGAGGCTTCGGCTGGTCTCTGTGAATCTGGGTTGTGTTATGTAATGATGTAATGTCACAGGTGCAAGTGTGAGAGTCCTGATAATTCGTCCTCTGCATTTTCAGTACAGCAGAGGTGACATCTAAATAAGGAAGCCGCCAGAGACCTTTTGTACACAAAATTTTTGGTAATGAATGGTTTCTAATCAGTCTTATTTGTCACACCAGGAAATGTGTGAGTCCACCTCGGCAGACCCCTGGGCCATCAGTCACAACGAGTGTTGCTCTTGGAGCGATCCAGTTCCCAGATGCAGCCCTACGGAAGGCACAGATGGGTCAAGTGGTTTCATCAGGCTTCCTTGATAGAAGTCAATAGAAAGCCGTCCCAGCTGAGTCAGGCTAATTATAGTGTTGCTGTGCCTAGCAGAAAGGTCCCATGGGAACCCAGAGAAAACAGAACAGCAGGCCTTAGCGAGAGCAGGGAGAGGACCAGGAGCCACAGGGCCGTAATGATCTGTGCAGCTTCCTCTTGCTGACTGGGTGGCTGTAGCTGGAGGGGCTTTGCTTGCCTTTGTAACATTCCATCTTAGCTTTGCCCCTTCCTGGCTTCCATGAGTCTACCTGACTTCCCAAGTGTCAATGTTGGTAACTTCCGTGACACAGTTCTTCTCTTTAAGTTGCTAAAAGGCTGTATTGGTTGCTTTCCTAATTGTTCTGACAAACCATCTGAGGAAAGCAGCTTAAGGGACGCAGAGCTTATTCTGCCTCAAAGTTTGAGGGCGCAGTCCATCATGGCGGAGAAAGCAGGGCGGCAGGAGCGTGAGGCGGTTGAACACGCTGAATCCACAGTCAGGAAGCAGAGAGAGATGAACTCTGGTGCTCGGCCCATTTCTTTCTCAGACCCCAGCCAATGGTTTGGCGCCACCGCCATTCAGCCTGAGTCCTTTGCTGTTCAGTCTCCCTAGAAACACCATAGATGCATGTGTTTCCATGGTGACTGTAAATTCTGTAAGGTTGACAGTGGAGATTATCCAGTACAGAGTGAGAATATAGGTGAATTATCTCAACCAAATAGACCCCCCTGCCAGTCTAAGCCGGGTATCGCCTGGGACACAGATCCCCATTCACCACGACAGGGTATGGTTCCCTCACGAGAACTGCGGGCAAGGAGCCTCTTGTCAGCCAGAGATGTGTGGAGCATGTACAGAAGCATGGGCAAGATCCCCTCTGGCTGGGAAATACCAGGGCCTAGAATGAACAAAATGACTGGATTCCATGTGAGCCAGAACTTGCTTGGTTCAGCCTGTTATACATTTGGGGTGAAATCACGAGGGTTGTTAAATGTACTTGTCAGTGGAACAACAACAAAAAAAAGTGTGTGTGCATGTGTGTGCACATATACATATGTGTGCATGTGTGTGCCTCCTGAGCAAAGGACATCAAGAGAGAATTTGGTGACTAGTTGAAAGGCAAATGTGGGTTCAACAAATGACTCAACTTTTAGCTTGAAATTGTTCAAAATTTACAACATTAGAAAGCACCGCAATTAAGATGTTGACTAACTAAACACCTATTTTCACAATAAATACAAAGGAAGACAGAAATATATCAAGTGAGTAGGATTAAGCTTGCTAGGTATTCAGCAAGTCCTAGGTCTATTGATAGTGTGCAAGTTTTTCTCCCCCTGAATCTCCATCCGTGTGTCTATTCAATGGGCTCATACTGCTACTGAGGGCACACCATGAAAATACAGGTCAAGCAGAGGCAGTATCCAGCAGGCAGGCATTGGTACTGGCAGCTAGCCTCCGTTCTGGCTGTTGGTTGAGCTTGTTTTTAACCAAGCTTGACTCTTGGTTTTCACACCTTTATGTAGCAAGATCCAAATGCATGGACATCATTTCTACCCTGGTCATCTTCCGCTTCTTTCTCCAGCTCCCCTAGGAAACTGAAGAGAACAAAACTGTAGGTATAAACACTGGTCTGAGATGGGGTGGTCTCTGTACTTGAGGTGTCGTGGGGACAAATGCCATCCCAACCAGAAGTAAAGGATCTCTGTATTTTAGTTATCTTGGGGAAGAAGGCCATCCCAACCGGAAGTAAAGGATCTCTGTATTTTAGGTATCTCGGGGATGAATGCCATCTCAATTGGAAGTAAAGGATCTCTGTATTTTAGTTATCTTGGGGAAGAAGGCCATCCCAACTGGAAGTAAAGGATCTCTGTATTTTAGGTATCTCGGGGATGAATGTTATCCCAACCGGAAGTAAAGAGCTCTCTGCAGCAACACGGGCTGGGGGCAGTGTGTGCACAGAAAACACTCAGATGGGTTGAGTTAGGAAAAGAGGCCTGGGGCTGCAGGGAGATGGACAGATGGACACTGGGGCTCTGGGCTAGAGGGTTGGGGATGTCAAGTATCGTGCAGATACACCTGGGGTAGATGTGGAAGGACTTTGAAGGCTGGTGTCATTTAAACCATCTTTCTTTCTGTCATCTCAGGATCCTTAAAAGGAAGCTTAGGAAACATCCATTCAGACCGTCAATGACAGTAGACGATGGGCACAACCTGTGAACAGATAGAAGCATGACCTCAGAGTGAAGGAGAGACTCATGGGAAATGGATGAAAATGTCAATGACTAAATAATGGAAATAATTACCAAAGAGAGGGTGGCTCAATGAATTAATCGATTATTGGTATGAAGCAACTTTTATTAAGGGCTTCCTAGGTACCAGACACTTCACCGAGTGATTTGCCTGTATTATCTCATCTAATCCTTACAATAATAACACGATGTAGACACCACTGTCCCTGCCATTTCCCAGAGGGGAAACAGGCATGGAGGGCTCCGGTGACTTGCCTACGATCACACAGCTGGGAACAAATGGAGCCGCTCTTCCAATGCGTGCTTTAGTCTCTGCCCTTAACCATTGTAACGATGCACGGTGTTATAGTCCACAAACCAGGTAGCCTCCAAATGACAGAATTGGATCTGGTACAGTCATAAAGATTAGGATGTCTGTGAATAGGGTACCCGGCATGGTGAGGGCTCACTTTTAGAGTTTCTGAGCTGATGGCTCACTGTATCGTCAACATGGCCAAAGGTGTGGGGAGTGTCTCAGCCTTTTATAAGGACACTGACCCCACCAAGCACTGGCAGAGCCTTCAAGATTCAGTCACCTGCCGAGTGCCTTCCCTACCAGTATCACCACCCTGGGGATCAGCTTCAATTATATGAATGGAGGCAAACATACAGACCAGGCCATCTCAGATCCGTAAATGGGTGGACTGATTTTACTCCATAGCAGCTGTTGGTCTCAACATCTCCAGTCAACTAAGACATTCATTCATTCATCCAATCATCCATCTATTCATCCTTCCATCCACTCATTCACTCATTTATCTACCCATCTATCCATTCATCTATCCACCCATCCATTCATTCATCCAATCATCCATCCATCCCATCCACCCATCCCATCCATCCATCCACCCACCCATCCATTCATCCATCCATCCATCCATTCATCCATCCATTCACTCATTCATTCACCCATCTATCCATCCATCCATTCATCCACCCATCTATTTATCCATTCATCCA